>BRDA01045306.1:0-10370 GCA_036984385.1 Crenuchus spilurus
GGATAGGTGGATGGATGGATAGATGGCATTGGATGGATAGATGGGTGGGTGGGTGGATGGATAGATAAATAAATAGGATTGGATGGATGGATGGATAGATAGATAGACGGCACTGGATGATGGGTGGGTGGGTGGATGGATGGATAGATAAATAGGATTGGATGGATGGATGGATAGATAGATAAATAAATAGGATTGGATGGATGGATGGATAGATGGGTGGGTGGATGGATAGATAAATAAATAGGTTGGATGGATAGATAGATAGATAGATAGATAGACAGATTGTGTCTTGATGGATAGACGCACTGGATGATGGATAGGTGGATGGATGGATAGATGGCATTGGATGGATAGATGGGTGGGTGGGTGGATGGATAGATAAATAAATAGGATTGGATCGATGGATGGATAGATAGATAGACGGCACTGGATGATGGGTGGGTGGGTGGATGGATGGATAGATAAATAGGTTTGGATGGATGGATGGATAGATAGATAGATAGATAGATAGATAGATAAATAGATAGATAGATAGATAGATAGATAGATAGATAGACGGCACTGGATGATGGATGGGTAGATGGGTAGATAGATGGGATTGGATGGATAGATGGGTGGGTGGATGGATAGATGGATAAATAAATAGGATTGGATGGATGGATGGTTAGATAGATAGCAGTGGATGATGGATGGGTGGGTGGATGGATGGATAGATAAATAAATAGGATTGGATGGATAGATAGATAGATAGATAGATAGACAGCACTGGATAATGGATGGGTAGATAGGTAGATAGATGGGATTGGATGGATAGATGGGTGGGTGGATGGATAGATGGATAAATAAATAGGATTGGATGGATGGATGGATGGATGGTTAGATAGATAGCAGTGGATGATGGATGGGTGGATGGATGGGATTGGATGGATAAATGGGTGGGTGGATGAATAGATAGATCAATATAGATAGATAGATAGATAGATAGATAGATAGATAGATAGATAGACGGCACTGGATGATAGATGGATGGGTGGATAGGTGGATGGATGGGATTGGATGGATAGATGGATGGGTGGATGAATAGATACATAGTTAGATAGATGGGACTGGATGATGGATAGATGGATGGGTGGATGAATAGATACATAGTTAGATAGATGGAACTGGATGATGGATAGATGGATGGGTGGATTGATGGATAGACACATTTTAATAGTGTATAAATGCAGGTGTGTAATGAACAGTGCAGTATCTATAGACTATATATAACAATAATGATAGTATGTAATATAATAGCACAGTAAACAAAACAATATATTAGACCTGTTATATTACACTACGGTGCACAATTATATGACAGTCACACACAAGACAAGTGTCCAGAGTGCAGCGGAAGTGAGTTATTTGCTGTTCTGTGAGAACGTGAACGCTGAAAGTGTTCTTCTGCCTCTACAAATGTGCTGGTACCCCTGAAATGGGCATCTAACAGCATCCTATTTCATTTGGATTATATTGTGATGGTGTAATTTGGAACTTTTCAGTCAAGCTTTGAAGCACATAAATGTCACACGTGGACAGTGATGGTTTAAGTGCTGCAGTATCAAAGAGGAGGGAAGTGCAGAGGGGTGATTTGTACATGTGGTGATTATATACCAAACAAACCTCTGGATGAATAATGCTGTCTACCTTTCTGATGTGGCTGCTTTGATATGTGTGTGTGTGTGTGTGTGTGTGTGTGTGTGTGTTCCATGTGTTTTTTCTTTCTCAAGTCTTCCGTTCACTGGTGTCTTTGTCTATAGTCTGGCTTCAGAGAGGAGCATGAAGGTTGAGAGTGAGACTGGAGGTTCCCCTCTGTTGCCTTCTGCTGCTCCTCATTTCATTCTTTCCTTCCGTCCTTACCTCAGCTTCACACACACACACACACACACACACACACACACAGCCCTCTCCGGGCTGTTCTCCTGCTGGCCTGCCACAGTCAATTGTATAAACGTTTTGATAGTAAGTGAGTCAATATGTCAGAAGTGAGTGAGGAGAAGAAGGTTAAAGGGCATGTTAGTGAGAAACACTACAGGGGTCTTTATTCTGCAGCTTGGGGAAGAACTGGGGGTCCATTTGACACTGACTGGAGTGAACATGAAGTATTTTCTACGTGTTGTCGCTTTATTACAGAATATATTAGAATATATTTTCCATTACATCTTTGTAAGTGTAATGTCTGTAAACAGAGGGTTGCATAATGATGTCATGTCAGTTTCTGCAGATAATTATCTTTAGGCAGATAAAAGGAGCCCTGAAAAGAATATTTTATGAAGAATATTATCTTCAGTTAATAAAAATGTACTATATTTGCTTATTTACTCTCTAAACAAAGTTAGCATTCAAACGTAGATCACTGATTGAAGCATATTATTAGCCTTACATAGCTGTATGAATCATATGTGTGTTGGTACAAGAGCAGAGATGGGCAAAATGTCATATAGTGATACCTTTATGTGATGCACAATATTTCTGATACAGTGAGGAAAATAAGTGTTTGATACACTTCTGATTTTGCAAGTTTTCCCACCTACAAAGAATGAAGAGGTCTATAATTTTTTATCATAGGTACACTTCAATTGTGAGAGACAGAGTCTAAAAAAAATCCAGAAAATCACATTGTATGATTTTTAAATTGTTAATTTGCATTTTATTGTATTAATTTGCATTGTATTTGATCCCCTACCAACCAGCAAGAATTCTGGCTCTCACAGACCTGTTTTTTTTAAGAAGCCCTCCTATTCTGCACTCATTAACTGTATTAATTGCACCTGTTTAAACTCGTTACCTATATAAAAGGCACCTGTCAATGCACTCAATCAGTCACACCAGGGACAAAATTGTAAACCTGCACAAAGCTGGAATGGGCTACAGGACAACAGGCAAACAGCTTGGTGAGAAGACAACAATTATTAGAAAATGGAAGAAACATCAGCTGGCTGTCAATCTTCCTCAGTCTGGGGCTTGTGGGGTTAGGATGATTCTAAAAAAGGTCAGGAGTCAGCCCAGAACTACACTGGACCTAGTCAATGACCTGAACAGAGCTGGGACTAGTCTCAAAGAGGACCATTAGTAACACACTATGCTGTCATGGTTTAAAATCCTACAGGGCACGCAAGGTCTCCCAACTCAACCCAACTCCCAGCACATGTCCAGACCCTTTTGAAGTTCACCAATGACTATCTGGATGATCCAGAGGAATCATGGGAGAAGGTCATGTGATCAGATGAGATCAAAATAGAGCTTTTTGGTATCAACTCCTCTCACTATGTTTGGAAGAAGAAGAAGAAGGATGAGTACAACCACAAGAACACTGTCCCAACTGTGAAGCATAGGGGTGGAAACATCATACTTTGGGGGTCCTTGTCTACAAAGGGGACAGGAACACTGCACTGTATTGGAGGGAGGATGGATGGGTCTAAGAAGTGTCTCCATAAGAAGCATTTCAAGGTCCTGGAGTGGCCTAGTCTCCAGACCTAAACCCAGTAAAAAAATCTTTGGAGGGAGCTGAAACTCAGTGTTGTCCAGCAACAGCCCCGAAACATGAAAGATCTGGAGAATCTGTATGGAGGAGTGGTCCAAACTCCCTGCTGCACTGTGTATAAACTTGGTCAAGAACTACAGGAAATGTCTGACTTGTGTAATTACAAACACAGTATTTTGTATAAGAAAATATTCTGTATCAAATATTAAATTCTGTTTTTTCTATTTTATCAAATACTTATTTCATGCAATAAAATGCTAATTAATTATTTAAAAATCACACAGTGTGATTTTCTGGATTTTTTTTAGGTTCAGCCTCTCACAGCTTAAATGTACCTACATTTTTTGTAGGTGGGAAAATGTGCAAAATTGGTGTTGTATCAAACTTATTCTCACCAGTGTATCTGCTAGAACAGACAAAAGTAAACAAACATTTTGACTAATACCTTTAAAAATGACTTGTGTTCAACTTTTTACACACTGTGCTGCCAATCCAAATAAACAGGACTAATTATGCTCTTATTTTTATCACACACACACTGTGTTAAGTACTGGTGACATCTGTAGTATACTCAGAACAGCATAATCAGACATATTGTGCTGTAATTGATAAATATTGTAATATTGCCCAGCTCATAAGAGGTTCAATATTAACATTAGAGGACCTGAATTAATACCACACAGTAAATCTGCCAGTGTTAAATCAACACTATTAGAGTTAAATTAACACTGAGAGTGTTACATTTTGACACCCTTAGTGTTAATTTAACTCTAATAGTGTTGATTTAACACTGGCAGATTTACTGTGCAGTTAAAGAAAAAAGCCAAACATTTCCATCTTCCTCCAAACTCCAGTCCTACAAATGCTTTCAATCATATTTGCAATCATCACTAAGCTGAAAATGTTGAGATTCCTACATGGGGTTGAAGTGTTTAATAAGCATCATATGGGGCAGCCGTGGTCTGGTGTTTAGGGATCTGGTCTTGTGACCAGAAGGTCGCCGGTTTGATACCTGGGCAGGTCATGACTGAAGTGCTTTTGAGCAAGGCACATAACCCCCAACTGCTCCCTGGGTGCCATGGATAGGGCTGCTCACCACTTAAGGCACATGTTCTCACAGCCTAGTGTGTTCACTAGTGTGTGTTTGACTGCACAGATCTGATTCAGTTGTGTGCAAAATCATACTGGCAAAAAAAATAAATAAATTAAACTGTCCATTCTGTTTCAGTGATAGACATGCTGGCCCTGCAGGATGTGAAACAGAACGTAGCCGCAGTGGAGAAGATGTCTGGTGCACTGAAGACTCTCAGTGATCTTTACATTGTCTCCACCTACCGCCTTCCACCCAAACTAGGTGGAGTACTGCTGGGCTTCTACAATAAGCAGGACAATAAGAAGTATCTGGAGCTCGCCATAATGGGCAAAATCAACAAAGGTATTTTTGTAGGATTAAGACTAGACACACACGTCTATTCACACGTACAACATAATCTGGTTGATGTTTTTACAGTCAGTGAGTTTGATTGTGGGTTTGTATGAGTTGAATTTTTCTGAAGTGTCTCTACAGATGCTTTGCAGTCCTCTCATAGTAATGTAATTTATTTGCAGTAAACTCATAGAATATAAAGGAAGTGCTGTAATGATGCAGGTCAATTGTAGGAGTCCTGTTGTGGCTCAGTTATTTAGTATTTGTCTGGAGACCTACAGTACAGGTTCAGGGTTCAAACCTGGGCTCAACTAATGTGGCAGAACTTTCCCAAAATGCATTGTGTTTCAGTTGGTACAGTGTAGTGGGTAACAGTACTGTCTACCTTGTGGCAGAAGTGGGTTTAATTCCCTGGATAAGCACGCCAGTCCTAGGCAAGACTAACTGTCTACTAACTTGACCACTAACACTATAGTGCTACATTAACAAACTAGAATATAATAACATTGATTATTTAATTTAAGAAGGTGTGTTCATATATTAAATTCATTACATATAAAGTGACATATTTAAAACTTTTGACTAATAGCTCATCAGAAATCTCATTAAATGTTAAAGAAGAAAAGGCTGAAATGTGTCACTTTATGTGTAATGTATATAAAAAATATGACAGTTTCACTTTGAACAAAAACTTTTCACATCATTGTCATTTTTGGAGATGCACTAATACATTCAGCTCTAATAAATGTATATGTATGTATGTGTGTGTGTGTATATATATATATATATATATATATATATATATATATATATATATATATATATATATTTTTTTTTTTTTTTTTTTTAGGGTTAGGGTTTTGTTTGCACATATGTACAGAATTCAGATTTTCAGTAAACATAACTTCATTATTGGGGTTTATTGAATTTTTTAAACAGCTTAATTTTAGTATATCCTGTTTATCTGAACACTGAAGTCAGATAGTGGTCATACCACTAGTGTGCATATACAGTCACTCAGTGTAATGCCCTTTGTATTTTATCATACCACCCTGCATTGCTAATAATAAGGCAGGGCAGGTCAGAGTAGTGCATAACCAGGGCCGTCAGGTCTCTAGAACAATGCTCCAAGTGTTCCACAGAAAAAAAGCTCAATTTGGAGGTTAGCAGACTGCAGCCATGGACCCCTGCTTGAGTATGTGCACACACTGATGTTCTTTTAACTTTACACAAAGGCCCCATTGCACTACATAAATCATCCTTAATTACATGATAGCAATGTTAAGTACACTGTAATCACTAGCATATTACTAACTGGTTTGTAATTGCTAATGTCTGGTTACAAATGTATGCATGAACTGCTGGATAATAAAGACCGTCATTACTAAATGGCTGTTCTGCCAGCTCTGGTACGGTACATCCGTGAGGACGGAAAGCTGCACACGGTGAACCTGCAGAGCGCTAATCTGGCTGATGGACGTGCTCAGTCTATCATCCTGCGTGTGGGAGGCCTGCGCAGAGAGAACCTCAGCCTGGAGCTCTATGTGAACTGCCGCCTGGCTGACTCGGCCCAGCGCCTTCCCCCGTTAGTGGCCCTGCCTGCAGAGGCAGAGTTGGTGGAGATAAGGAATGGCTACAAGGCATATGCTCGACTTCAGGTGTGATAACTGTGACCTTTTCAGGCCAAGTGAAAACTGACATTTTCCATACTTTTTCAAGTAAAGACTTGTACAGACTGATGTAGTCTGCATGCACTGTTCAGTTCAGACACACTGAACTTAGTCTAAAGTCCAAGAGTGGAAACAATCACATTTACATTTAACAAGCAAGTTTCATTGTAAGAGATTAAATATTTTACAACAGAAAATTTTAGAATAATGGACCTTTTTATAAGAGCTATACTATATGGACAAAAGTATTGGGACACCTGCTCATTCATTGTTTCTTTTGAAATCAAGGCTGTTAGGAGTTTATCCTGCTTTTGTTAGATGGATGGATGGATAGATAGTCAGTCACAGTCAGTCAGCCAGTCACAGTCGGCCAGTCACAGTCGGCCAGTCACAGTCGGCCAGTCACAGTCAGTCAGTCGGCCAGTCACAGTCAGTCAGTCGGCCAGTCACAGTCAGCCAGTCGGTCAGTCAGTCAGTCAGCCAGTCACAGTCAGTCACAGTCAGTCGGTCAGTCACAGTCGGTCAGTTACTGTCAGTCAGTTACAGTCAGCCAGTCCGTCACAGTCAGTCAGCCAGTCACAGTCAGTCAGTTACACTCAGTCAGTAGTCAGTCAGCCTGTCAGTCGGTCAGTCACTGTCAGTCAGTGTCAGTCAGTTACAGTCAGTCAGTCAGTCAGCCAGTCACAGTCAGTCAGCCAGTCACAGTCAGTCAGTCAGTCAGTTACAGTCAGTCAGTCAGTCAGTCAGCCAGTCAGTCACAGTCAGTCAGTCAATCATAGTCAGACAGTCACAGTCAGTCAGTCAGTCAGTCACAATCAGTCAGTCAGTTACAGTCAATCAGTCAGTCTCAGTCAGTCAGTCAGTCACAGTCAGTCAGTCAGTCACAGTCAGCCAGTCACAGTCGGCCAGTCACAGTCGGCCAGTCACAGTCGGCCAGTCACAGTCAGTCAGTCGGCCAGTCACAGTCAGCCAGTCGGTCAGTCACAGTCAGTCAGTCAGTCAGCCAGTCACAGTCAGTCACAGTCAGTCGGTCAGTCACAGTCAGTCGGTCAGTCACAGTCAGTCGGTTAGTCACAGTCGGTCAGTCACTGTCAGTCAGTTACACTCAGTCAGTCAGCCAGTCAGTAACAGTCAGTCAGCCAGTCACAGTCAGTCAGTTACACTCAGTCAGTAGTCAGTCAGCCAGTCAGTCGGTCAGTCACTGTCAGTCAGTGTCAGTCAGTTACAGTCAGTCAGTCAGTCAGCCAGTCACAGTCAGTCAGTCAATCAGTCACAGTCAGTCACAGTCAGTCAGTCAGCCAGTCACAGTCAGCCAGTCAGCCAGTCACAGTCAGTCACAGTCAGCCAGTCAGTCAGTCACAGTCGGTCAGTCAGCCAGTCACAGTCAGTCACAGTCGGTCAGTCAGTCAGTCAGTCACAGTCAGCCAGTCGGTCAGTCACACTCGGTCAGTCAGTCAGTCACAGTCAGTCAGTCAGCCAGTCACAGTCAGTCAGTCAGTCAGTCAGTCAGCCAGTCACAGTCAGTCAGTCAGTCACAGTCAGTCACAGTCAGCCAGTCACAGTCAGTCACAGTCAGCCAGTCACAGTCAGTCAGTCAGCCAGTCACAGTCAGCCAGTCGGTCAGTCACAGTCAGTCACAGTCAGTCAGTCAGCCAGTCACAGTCAGTCACAGTCACAGTCAGCCAGTCACAGTCAGTCAGTCAGTCAGTCAGCCAGTCACAGTCAGCCAGTCGGTCAGTCACAGTCAGTCACAGTCGGTCAGTCAGCCAGTCACAGTCAGTCACAGTCGGTCAGTCAGTCAGTCAGTCAGTCACAGTCAGTCATTCACAGTCAGTCAGTCAGTCACAGTCAGCCAGTCGGTCAGTCACAGTCGGTCAGTCAGTCAGTCACAATCAGTCAGTCAGTCAGTCAGCCAGTCACAGTCAGTCAGTCAGTCAGTCAGCCACAGTCAGCCAGTCGGTCAGTCACAGTCGGTCAGTCAGTCAGTCACAATCAGTCAGTCAGTCAGTCAGCCAGTCACAGTCAGTCAGTCAGCCAGTCACAGTCAGTCAGTCAGTCACAGTCAGTCAGTCAGTCATAGTCAGTCAGTCAGTCAAAGTTAATCAGTCAGTCCTTTATTAATCCTTTAGAATGATTCCTTCAGGGAAATTAAGGAAATTATGTTGGAATAGTCCAGGGAAGGGTTTCTACTAGTGAGGTCAGGATGTTGAATGATCACCACCATCACCTCATCCGTAACAAATACCAAAAGTACTGGATGGAGCAATATCTTTCCCGAGAACAACTTCCACAGCTCCAGGGGATTTATAACCCTCTAGCCCATGCCCGGCATTAGGCATGGTACCATATTTAGTCCTATTGTATTGGCAGGGCCTAGACAAGCTGTGTGTACATTTGTATCAGCAATGACCGCAACTTAACATAGCTGAATGCATTCATTAGAAGGGGTGTCCACAAACATTTGGACATATAGTGTACTTTCAACTGTAGGCTGTTATTTAAAAATACACTAAGATTGCATTAAGATCACATAGCAGAGCCGATTTGATTAGACTTCTCTTTGCATGAGACTCTTGGATGACTCACAGAGGGATAATCCAGATTAGAAATGATGGCTTTAACAGTTATATGGATGAATCATATGAGCACATAATAATTTATCTGAGAATTGCTCTTTTTTGTAGGGGTCGGTGGAGTCCCTTAAATTAGCTCTAGGGGGCAGTGTGGCTAAAGCGGGAGCTCTCACTGACTGCCCTTTCCAGGGTGACTCCTCAGCCTACAACATAGGTAACACACTTTCAGACATGTAGTTGCACAATTATTACAGTTTCATTTGTGTTTTCTAGCTTTTACATCTTCACACAACTGCAGACAGCACATTATTTTAAGTCTGTGAATATTTTTAAGTGAATTTTGTACTAAATTTTCATCCTTTGCATCTCTCCTCTGTTCACAGTGAATGGGGAGGTGAATTCTATTCTAGGTGAGCATACAGCAGTAACATTTACTGTGATGTCTGAAAGGATGTTATAATACACACATGTTGCTTGCTTGTCACAGGTGATCACACCAAAGCTCTGATTGGACAGCTCATTATCTTTAACCAGATCCTGGGTGAGCTTCGAGAGGACATCAGAGAACAGGTTTCTATGTCTGTTGATATGCATGTACTTGTATCTTGAAAAGACCCAGCATGCACAGAACCTCATCACAACATTGTATCAATGACGCAAGGACGTAGACAACATTGTCAGAATGTTATCACAATGTCATTGTGCCAGCTGGGGAGGATGCACACTTGTGATGGAAATCTGTTTTCCTTCTGTTTGACTGTATATGAGCCCTTCTGTGTATGTGTGGTTCTGTGGCTGCTGTAGGTGAAGGAGATGTCTCTCATTAGGAACACCATCCTGGAGTGCCAAGTGTGTGGTGAGTGATATTGCTCAGCTCTCTGTGTGGAACCACTGAAACTCGGCATCAGCAGCCATTTACAACACATTCATCATCTAGAACAGTAGAGTTTCCATCAGACTGTTCTACAACCGGATTCCAAAAAAGTTGGGACACTAAACAAATTGTGAATAAAAACTGAATGCAATTATGTGGAGATGGCAAATGTCAATATTTTATTTGTAATAGAACATAGATGACACATCAAAAGTTTAAACTGAGTAAATGTAACATTTTAAGTGAAAAATATGTTGTTTCAAAATTTCATGTTGTCAACAAATCCCAAAAAAGTTGGGAC
>BRDA01045312.1:0-30164 GCA_036984385.1 Crenuchus spilurus
TAGCACAGTTTGTGTTTCAGGCTGTGCATGTGTGACTCCACTGCCTTCATTCACATCGTGCTGAGTTTGAAATATAGCTTGCACAAAAAAAAAAAAGTTCTCAGTTGTTTTTAATAAAGTTTATGATTTAATGATGTGTGTGTGTGTGGTGATGTGTGGTTGTGGGCATTTGAAACTAGTTTCTGGGCTAATCAGTCAGGACTTAGACACATTATTTGAAAAACAATTAAGATTTTTGCAGGGAAATTATTTTTTATGACTTTAGGATTGTAGTCCTTTGTGAGTGTGTGTGTGTGTGTGTGTGTGTGTGTGTGTGTTAGACGCATGTGGTAGTTGTGTTGTAACACTGTAAATGCAGGTTAAATAGCTAATTGCACATCTAGCAGTTAAAAATAACTATCTAGGGCTGAAATAGGAAGTGTTTATAAACACCTTTTTGTGAGGTTAGTCTTTAAAAAGAGGCAGATAAGCGTTCAGATGGATAAATAAACGTGTGAGATAAACGGAATGGCGCTACTGTTTGTATTGTCAGAGGTTTATATAGCAGCACTGACTTCACGTCAGTTCAGAATACTGCTCTTTGATTGGTCAATTAGAACTGAAGCTGTGTGCTTGATTTGTTTGTGCGTTTTAATAATCCAACCACTTACATTTCAAAGGGGGCGGGCATTTGCTGCATCTCCTTTGTACTAATAGTCAATGAGTCCAGGATGTTTCGTGATTTTTCCCCCACCCTCGTCCCCTGCTCACACCCCCTGGTTGAGAACCACTGGCCGAATTAAATCGAATGTGATATGATAAAAGACAAGGGGCTATTAAAAAAAGACCCACGGCTATAGCCCCATAGCCAGAGCCTAGGCACGCCCCTGGACATAATTCTTACATCTTATGTATTTTTCATTTCAAATCAAATGTGTCTTGTATGTGTTGCTCACATTGTGTGGATAGATTGTGTGTATTTTTGTACAACTGAACTCATATTAGCAAATTACATAATTTGATTACATGCAATTGTTGTATTTTTTAAGTGTAAAAAATGTAGTGAGTAAACATGTGATTTCAGTTTTTCACTTGCACTATCACTTTCTCATTAAGTTAAATGAGATAAGAATTGGTTACCTGACACTAAATACGATACTTATACAGAAACCAGTTTATGTTCTACAGTTTGTCAATAGGTTAAATGGGATTCAATGTTCTGTACACCTTGTACAACTTACAACAGCAATGTGGGAGGAGCTTCATCAAATCTAAATCACACATTTCCTATCAGCTTCGTCATATAACAACAGACAGAGTTTTCATCCTGTAATGGACCCACTCCAGCTCTAAAAGCCCCTCACTTCCAAGAAGGTTTGGAAATGAGTGTTTTGTAGAGAGAAATGCATGGGGAGAGAGCGAAATCCTGCGTCACTTTGCTTTAATTTCTTTGCCAGCAGCCAACAAAAATGACGACTTGCTGAAGGGGCTCTACACAGCTGGCAAAGCCATGGCTACAGCAGTCCAACAATGAACAAGTGTAATCTTTACAGTACAGTGAATTATAATAAACACTACAAAGAAATACCCTACTATAACCACAGAGCTCTAAAACTGTCCACCAATGTTCAGACAAGCTGTGTCTATGGCATATATGCTCCATGACTCAGTGACCATATGGAGCTGTGGGTCATTATGTCATTTGTTAACTGGTACATGTTCATTAGAGTTTACCAAATGAATTTAAAACACATTTATCAGTTTACCACTAAATTTGCTATTTTGAAAGATGAGACATTTTGACATTTGTAAACATTTTGAGAAAATGCTTGAGGAAAACAGCAGTGCCACATTTAAAAGAGGATGAGATATTATAAAGCACAATCATTTTAAATTCAGGGTTTGCAAATATAAACCATACAATGGGAAACCAAATGGGTGCAGTCCAAAGAAAAACAAGTATTTCCAAAATTGTAAGTTTACAGTAGATGGCAATAACCTTCTTTATTTTCAACTGACATTAAAGGAGGCATATTCTATAATTTTTGACTTGTTGCTCGAGGGTCTAAATAAAATGTATACCCCTCACATTTCTGCAAATAGTTTAATATTTTAAAAGGCATTTTCATGGGACAACACAACACTACAGAAATGAAACTTGGCTATAACTGAGAGTGTACAGTGTACAGCTTGTATAGCAGTATATATTTACTGTCTTCTGAATATAACTCAACACACAGCCATTAATGTACAAATAGCTGCAAAAAAAGTGAGTACACCTCACAGGGAACATGTCCAAATCATCCTGAAATGAAACCTCTTCTGAACCTGGTGCACAAGTTGGCCTGCAAACCCACTGAAGACAAGCTGTCCAAGTACATGAATTACGGGAACCATGTCCTGTGGTCTGATAAGACTAAGATAAACTTGTTTTGCTTAGATGGTGTCCAGCATGTGTGATGGTACCAAGTACCAAGATAACTGTGTCTTGCCTACAGTCAATCATGGTGGTGGTAGCATCACAGTCTGGGGCTGTATGAGTGCTGTTCATTGAGGGAAACATGAATTCCAACATGTAATATTCTGAAGCAGAACATGGTCCCTTCCATTTGGAAACTGGGCCTAGATGACAACTGCCTTGCTGAGGAAATTGAATGCAAAGGTGATAAACTGCCCAAGTACGTCTCCAGACCTAAACACAATTGAGCACCTGTGGGGCATCCTCAAGCAGAAAGTGGAGGAGTGAAGGTGTCTGACATCCACCAGTTCAGTGATGCCATCATGGAGGAGTGGAAGATGATTCAAGTAGCAACCTGTGCAGCTCTGGTGAATTTCATGCCCAAAAGGGTTAAGTCAGTACTAGATAATAATGGTGGTCACACAAAATATTGACACTATGGGCACAATTTGGACATGTTCACTGTGAGGTGTACTCACCTGTGTTGCAGCTATTTGTGTGTTATGTTCAGAAGACAGTAAATCTATACTGCTCTACAACCTGAACATTAACTAAAATAAAATATGTGCAGAAATGTGAGGGGTATATTATATCCATGCATATATATATATATATATATATATATATATATATATATATATATATATATATATATATATATATATATATATGCATGTGTGTGTGTATAATAAACATTTAACAATCTGTACTCAGGGTTCTCCGTTTCTGAGCATTTCTGTCACACTTGGCTCAAGCTCACTATGACTATAGCTTTGCTCACTGACTTTGAGGGTCAACGGTTTATTCTCCTGCTTATCTTATGTTTTTTTTTTACTCTTGCCAGCTGTGCAAACCAAAAGCAGATGTTTTGATTAAACCCACTCAAAATCTGCCAGGAAATGGATAAAAGAAACAAAGCATTACGTCTCTGAATGATGTGCTTCAGGTGATGGGGTGGGACTCTGTGCACCTTCAAAAGCCAAAAGACTTCTTGCACTGTTACCTCTGGGGTATATAAGGCCTTCAGCCCCTCTCTGAAGGGGGAGTCATCTACAGCTTGTAGGACGGGAGGAGCTTTGCAAAAGCCATTCAAACACACAGAGAGAGGAGGGAGAGCATATTCCTGCAAAACCAATAGACTTATCAGTTTGGTCAAGGTAGAGACTTTTTTTGGAGGAGCTCACAGATTAGATATACAGCCAAATGCATGGCAAGCTAATTATATCTAATAATATTTTAGTATTTGGACATTTATCATGATCTTTCCTTATAAATAGTGGAGATTTCAGAAATGTACATTGCATGCACTGCTGCTTTTAAAGAAAGTGCTGAACATCTAATTTTTATTTTATTTTATTTTTTTGCAACTTTGCAGAACACAAAAGAAGCAATTTGGAGTGAATTCCCATGAAGCTGATGATGAATGAGACGTGCCTGGCTGTGGATGTGCTCCTCTTATGCCTGTGGTGTGGAGTATGTGGAGTGTATGCTCTGAACTCCACAGCGGCTCCCTCGCTTACTCCAGCCGGCCTCGGTGCACACTTGCCCGGCTCGGACACGGCGCTTTTCCCGCGAAGCAGAAAGAGGCGCGCCATCTCCCAGGAGGACATGCTAGCAATTCTGCACTACCACAACAAAGTCCGCGGGAAGGTTTTTCCTCCGGCTTCTAACATGGAGTACATGGTAAGATGGTGTTTTTGGTTTACATTAGAGTGATTCGCTGAAGGGTGACAGTACTGATAAGCACGTGCACACACACTGTTCAGGTCACCGGGTTCAGATTCCTTCATTGTGTGTCTGTGTGTACGTATTTCTCTCGTGATGAGGACCGTATATCCCCATGATGATGAAAACTGTCTTTTGCTTGATATTTTGCATTTATTCAAGGCAAAAATATAAGTATGGATATACACCTGATGTTGCTCGGACTATTGAACTGTGTATAGTGGCCATGCTGCTTTTACTAAAGACTCATAGACCGGG
The DNA here is from genome assembly GCA_036984385.1 of Crenuchus spilurus. Classification (NCBI taxonomy): domain Eukaryota; kingdom Metazoa; phylum Chordata; class Actinopteri; order Characiformes; family Crenuchidae; genus Crenuchus; species Crenuchus spilurus. The sequence continues at coordinate 4,421 of BRDA01045312.1, forward strand.
TTGCCAGATTGCTACAGTGGTTTCCAGCCAAAACGTGTTTTAAAATGCATGAAAAAATATACACCAGCTCAAACGTGCACAGCAAAACATCTGCTGTTCAGCATTTTAACAGTATTAAACCAATTAAACCAACATGGCCTAATGCTACAGTGCTGATATCCTAAACAATTCTAAGCATTTGGAAGTACAACGTTTTAATGCATTTTTGTGATTGGACACACTGACTTTTTATTAGTAAAAAATAAATAAGAATAAATGTGTCAGCAATAAAGCACGACTATGAAAACGATATACAAATCAAAACCTGCTTACCTTTATAAGCAATTAAAAAATCCGCCCAATTTGGGGGGTAAATGCCCAATCTGGCAACCCGTCCCTGGACCGTCTGACACTGGAAAGTAAATTTGGCACAACCAATTTGGCTTGGACCACCAGAGACGACAAGCAGTTTTCCTGCAGAGATCCCAGAGCTCAGGCTGATTGTAGAGACACATGAGGTCATGATGTCAGCTGTGTTAAAGAGCTATCATGTAGGACGTGCAGTGCAACAGATGCATAAGCTTCATTATTCTGCTTGCTCTTCACTGGAGAAGCCCTGAGCAAGTGTCAGTTGTATAATGCCAACTTCCATTGCTGTTCACTGAATTTAATCATGAATTTAATCATTCATAATACATTTTTCAGACTTCGGTTTATGGCTTGTACACTTGGTAATGATAAGTCATGATCAGATCTGTCTTGCTGCTCTTAGAAAGCATGCTTAGCTAGTTTTGGCATAGTCAGATGCTGTGCTACTTATTGCACAGCCAGATGCATTCCTTCACCATTTTAAGCTAACTATAAACATCTGGCCAATTCTGCTGCACTCTGCTTACGTCACTTAACTAAGCTCCCCCTACTGTCCTTAACAGCTAGCATCTCTGGCTAGTCCAGCTAAATGGTTAGCATTACTTCCTTAAAAAGTGAAATATAATATATTGCTGAAAATCAGTCTGTACATCATCTTTCTTTGAACTACGTCTGAGGTCTAATACTGTGTGATACTCTTGATTTTATTTGTTCATTTCATTTTTCAACATTTGCCCATAGCAGAAAAAAGTGCAACACTATATCCATACCAATAAAAAGATTCACTTACAAAAATCATGACATTTTGGCCCATATTCAGGGTCTTCAACAATAAATGCCCACCGTAATGTACAGTTCTAAACTTTGTAACCTGCACCTATTATTCAGGAATTAATCATAAGACTTATCAGTAGCAGGGGCATAGCACCAATTAATTCTGGGCCCTATGCGCAGGCATTTCACCCCACTACGACTAGCTTTTTATTCACCTTACATATTACTGTGACTATTGCACAGGACTCTTAAGAAGCCCCAATAACTACTATAACTAAACTCATTGAAAAATCTAGCCTGACTAACTATGAGTTTGGAATATTTCATTTTTTTCTTATGCTTTCAGGTGTGGGATGAAACCTTGGCCACCAGAGCAGAGGAATGGGCCTCTACATGTCTTTGGGAACATGGCCCTCGTAGCCTTCTCCGATTTTTGGGTCAGAACCTTTCTGTGCGAACTGGAAGGTATGTTTAAGAACATGTATGCATATTCTTGCTTCAGTTAATATTCTGTATCTGACTGACCTAACTTGCTTTGCCTATAAAAGTGTTCTTTGTTAGCTTCTGTTGTAAGGTTGTACAAACCTTACAGAACTTTGGTCAAAATCAAATTTAACCTAATGAGAAACTGTAGAACACAACTCAGGTTCAGGGAATATATTTACATTTAGAAACAGATATTCATTTATAATCCCATTTAACATAACATTTAGAGTTGCTACATGCTAACTAGCTAGACTGTGTTGTTGTAGCTAACTGAAACTAAATATCAATATTAAAAAAATGCTTGATTTCAGTTCAAATTAATATCTTACTCTAACTAGTATTTATACAAAAAATGAGTTGTTCTATTGTTTCTATTTTTGTTTAAATGGGATTTTCTTTTAGAGTTTTGTACAGTCACACAACAGTAGTTACAAAAGGACATTTGTGTGGTAGGTTAATATCATTTCATGAGAAATGGCACTCAATAATATTGGCAGTCAATAACATTATGGTTTGTGGGCTGGCTAAAGGTACAGATCCATTCTGCAGCTGGTGAAGCCTTGGTATGATGAAGTGAAAGACTACTCTTTTCCTTACCCGCGAGACTGCAACCCCAGATGTCCACTGAAGTGCTATGGGCCCATGTGCACACATTACACACAAGTAAGATGACTGTTATAGTTTACAGTGTGCAGTGTTGAGGGATGTTAAAGAAAGTAATTAATTACAGATGACTTATTACTCTCTGAACTTGGGTTTACTTGGGCCTGAATGGGATTACAGTGGTAACCCTACTTATGAGTTTAATCCGTGCAGGAGCTGAGCTCGTTAGCTGGAATGCTCGTTAGCTGGATGCATTTTCCCCATAAGAATACATGTAAAACTGATTAATCCGTGTCAGCCGGCCAATATACAGTATACTTTAATATGCTAAATAATGTGTTTATATGGGTTTTTTAAAAAATAAACGAGACGATGCTCGTGTAGTCTGGCCGCTAATGACAGGGAAACTGACGGTGCTCGTGTAGGCTGGCGGCTAAGGAGGACGGGCGTACGTGTATGGCATGGTTACACTTATAATATGAAAAGTAAAAGTAAAATGTATCTAACTTTCTTGTTCACTACCCTTTGCTACCTTAGCTTTCAACAGGCACTTTTACTGGACAGCGGTAAAAGGTATTGACTGACCTCTTCTTCTATGGTAGCATCTAGGAGATGCTACGACCGCAGCGCCCCTAGTGGTTTGGCATAATTGAAGAAATTTACGCTACTCGTTACTTGGAACATTACTCGTTACCTGGAACTAAAATATTCAGAGATCTCGACTCGTTACCTGGAATACTCGTTAGTAGGGTTACTACTGTACTTTGCTAATTGCTTCCTGAGAAAAATAGTCTAATTCCTCATGACATTTCTTCTGTGTTCCTCTAAAAAAAACAGCACATTGTGCTTCATTTAAAAACATGTGGATCCTCTGTGCTGAACTAGCATCAGGTCTGCTTGATTATAGTAAACAGCTGATGCTGTATGAACACACATAAACAGTCTTTATTGATGAAGCTTACAGAACTGTTCCTGAATGAAAATACTGTCTGACGTGCTCAGGTGAGGTTGAGCTTGCTTTTCTTCAACTTTACAGGATTTCATTTAATTATCCAGCTGTCATATTAGCATGAATAAATGCTTCTACATTTGGCTTGTGGAGTTTAAAAAAGTAAAGGTTTCTGGGTTGACACTGCTCACATCCAAAGCACAAATCAGTTGTAGCAGCAGCACATGTGTTCAGATTACAACCAAAGACCAATAATCACTAATAAATATTACCAAATTTATGTTACAGGAAAACATCATCACATCACTGTAACTATTACCTCCAACACTGATCATGTTTATTTTTTGTATTTCTGTGGTCCACATTTAGTCATCTTCTGTTCATGTTTTTCTAATTTTGTTTGGTAGATGGTGTGGGCAACATCAAATAAAATTGGATGCGCCGTCCATACGTGTCATAATATGAATGTGTGGGGATCAGTATGGAAAAGAGCAACATATTTAGTGTGCAACTATTCACCAAAGTAAGTAAAAATGATCAACATTATAATTTTTCAGAAGGTTATATGATAAAACCACAGCATATTTGCACATTTTTTGCTTTAAATTATAACTATCCTTAGAGAGCATTTTGGCCTGAACTTGCACAGCATGCCTTGGACTGAAAGCTCCTGACATAAACAAAGATTCAGTGGAATTTTACTTCAGTTTTGGAATTAAGCAGCACAATTTATGTATGACCCCACTTATGACTGACTTCTGGCCTACTTAATGTAATCCTTTTGAATTGCATGCTTGGGTAATGTATTACAAAATGGTTGAACCAACCTACATCATGAAGCAAAAAACTTTGCATAGTCTTAGTCAAAAAAGTGTGCACTTCTGTTCAAATTATGTTTTGATGATTTTGTAAGTGAAATAAGGACCTCTACAAGCATCAAAAATATTTTCTACACATTTTAGTGCAAAATATATATTCATTTGTTGAATTTAACATAAAGACATACAGTGTTAGGACATTTTCCCCCAGTATGTTAAGTTCAGTAAGTTTGTTCTCTTTAGATGATGCATTTATTTAACCAATAAAACATGTAATTTTAACAGGGTGCACAAACATTTGCTTTTGATTATATGTGGATATAAATTATGAAACATTCCATGTCATGTAAAGCTACATTTTCCATGCTTTTAAGAAAATGAATGAGTATAATGACATGAACTGTCATTATCAGTCCATTCCATCCACATATGAAAATCATGCTGAACAAATGGTTCATTTCAGATTAGGTTTTTTGTGATGTCACAGAAATGAATGTATATGTACATACCAACCAGCACTGCCTACAGGGGTTTAGCTTGCATTTCAGCCCTGGCTGCTTTCATATCATATGTAACAAAGTAACAAAAAGTTTGTTGTAAAAAGAAAGTTTGGAAATGATCATGCAAACATGAATTATAACTGATTTAGTACATAAACCCATATGCCATTATGAGTGGACCTCAGTGGGAAAATTAATACAAAACAATGCGGGTTATGGACCCTTTAATTTAACTTTATAGAATGCACCACAGATGCATTTAATTATGTTTTTTAAACACTGTTACTTTTGTGTTTTTTTTTCAGGGGTAACTGGATTGGTGAAGCTCCATATAAAGTCGGTGTACCGTGCTCCATGTGTCCCCCCAGTTATGCAGGATCCTGCAGTAATAACATGTGTGTTCCTCCTGTGAACTCAAACTACCTGCACTGGTTCAAATAATTCAGCTGGCAGGATACACATGGCACAGAGACGCTCTCCTTCGCATGGAGATTTTGCACAACATTCCTGAATTACCCTGATTTGTATATATGGAACTATTTAAAATATACTCTTTTTTGGTCCTTTTTTGACCATAAATTATTTTCATATTTTTATAACCAGTACATACACACATTTATAGGGATAAAATGTAATTTATCTCTTCAGATGGTGCATAGTAATATGAGAGGTGCTGATAGGTTTATTCATGCTATATCAATTATAGTTCAGTTCAAATGTTGGTTTAAGATTATAACACCTGCTTCAACTATTAAGTGGTGCTACAAACATTAACTATGAGCATAAACATGAACTAATTCTGCTCAGTGTATTTTCAGGGGCCGTGGCAGTTCATGTTCAGTGAAATGCACATTAAAGTTGAGTATTACGGTGCTCTATAATCTTACTGAAAATCTATTGACAGTTGCTCTGTCTTCACTATAATATGCCATGTCATTTAGTCCATTCAGTTTTGTGTAATAAGACCTCATCATATGAGTTGTTTAGTTGTTCCAGTGAGCTACGTATATCTCTGCACTTAAATGTAAAATGTATAGATATTTAAAGAGCAATGCTAATAGATGCTGCTAGGGTAAAAGCAACTGTAGCATACATAACATTAGCTAGCACTAACATTTTCTAAGTTACCAATGCCAAAAATGGCAAAACATAGCAAAATAAGAAATATTTGAGATTCAGATTAAAGATTTAAGTTGTTAAAATATACTTCTGAGTGTAGACAAGAATACTTCTAAATGTTAAACAATTTACCATGATGTTAGCATAGGCTAGAAGCATGGAACAAATAATTAATACAGTTTCATCAGGAAATGTTAGCTTGCTAACTTGTTAATGCTTGTAAAGCACCAGTTTCATTTTGACTGTAGCTACCTGGTTTAGGAGGGGCGCCAGAGGGTTTGTTCGCCCAGCGCACCAAACAGGCTTGGCCCGCCACTCCCCACTTGTCTATTTTTGGTATAATTGGAATAAAATGAAGCAGCTGGGCTAGTCTTGAAATGTCTCTGTTGTTATTACCATACTGTTGTTAACATAGCCAGTGTCAGTGCTGGCCAAAGGTAATGTGACAGTTGTGTAAGTGGGTTTTGTTTTTTAAGAAAAGTCCTATAAACCTTATTTGCAGGACCATACTGTGTATACTTATAGCATATATAACTCGCTAATAGGTCAGGTATTACTGGTTATGACTGTTTATGTCTGCAGTTGTCTATGTAATCATGTATAAATGTCTAAAGCTAATTGTCTGCGTAATTCTAAATGTTTCATTGAGGACATTAAGCTAATGATGTCAAGAAAAATTAGTGTTATGAGTGTAATCTGATGGTTAATTCTAACTCCTTTAGAGGTAAAACTTTATCAGCTGAAATTAAATGTAAATACAATTATCTATGATTTTTCATTTACAGAATATTGTATTGGACATTAACATATAAGCAACAAACTGTGTTTGTTATTTAATGTCTTTTTTTTTCATTGTTAGTCATAGCTAAGCACTCCCACAATACATGTGACTAAGTGGAGCTAACTGCTTACACCATTCTGTCATTTTCATCTCAGAAATATGGAAAGACATCAGTTTGCCCTGCAATTAGCTGTTTCACTTTGAATTCAAGACTGATTTTGAGGAAAATCAAACTAGCATAAATAGACATTATGTATAACTAATTTCACTCGCACTGACTGAATTTAATTTTGTATTTATCATTTTATATATAACTTCCAGTTGTATTTTTTACTGCTGAATAAAGCCAAAAATGTGTTTGCTTAAAAGCATTTTTCTTTTGTGTAACTGAGTATGGATTTGAAAGGAAAATGTGATCATTTTTTAAGTTGCTCTCAATTAAAGTTAATCTCAATTAGACTTGATTATATTATTTCTTACACTGATAACACTGTAACGTGGATAAAAGTGTTGCATAATTATAAACAGTAGTAGCCTTCTGAAGGCTGAATTGTTATTCATTTGTACATAATGCTAAATTGGCATACATAAGCTTCCAATACAAGTCCAATAGCCTCATGGCTCCAGTGCAAAACTAAAGACAAACATCAGATGCTGTGATTGATCAACTACAAGGGTAGGTGTTCCTTTATAGAATCCAACACAGCCTTAACGTATTTCTTTTTTAATCCCTGTTTGCAGTGAACCTGATAGTAAATTGAGAAACCACAAAAAACAAACTAAGTAACGATGTCAAATCAGTGACTGCTCAAAGTGAATAGTAATACATTTTAAATGAGATTTTCTCATATTAATCAGCATAGTATTTTGATAAATCAGGAAACGGACTGCAGCAGGGATATCAAAACACGAAATGTTATTGCACAAAACAGACTATGGCAATGGTAACTTGAAGACAAATGCAATGATGGACCAACACTGTGAAACACTAAGGAGGCTTTATAGTGAATGATGGTTACCATGTAATGAGATGGCAGGGCTGAGTGTTGAGAACAAGACATGACGTAACTGGGGGTGGAGACATGACGTGAATGAGACACGTGGAAGACATAAACTGAGAGCACATGGTGACAAGATGGCACGTGGGGAAACCAAAACAAACAAAACATGTGGATAGAAACAAGGTGGGGCTGAGATGGAAAGGTTACAAGTACATTAAATCATGTTAGCTAGCTTCTTTGTTGCTAGCAATAGTTACTTTCATGGAAGTGTACATTTTTTCCCCATTTTGTAGATTGAATATGCAAAAACGACATATGTTCTCGCCCCGACGTCCAACCTAAAATCAACCTGAAATCAAAACTGCACTTTTCTGTAATCTTCTAGCTTTATGTTCTTGGTCATATGATTGTTCAGTATGATTCATTGTTTCCAGTCACTCAAAAGAGTCACTCAACTTTTCTAGAATCTTTTATCAAAGTTAAGTGACTTTTATTGTCTCTCAGACTCCTTTTGTCTTCATCAGTATGTACATGCTACAAATATAAAATAAAATAACATACATAATACGGTGGCAAATAAAAAGGGCATATTTTTCACACTGGAGGGGCACTTTTCATATAGAGTGGCACCTACTCAGGCATTTCATCATGTTCACAATTATAGGAGAACTTTATATTTACATTTTACATTTGAGGCATTTAGCAGACGCTTTTATCCAATGCAACTTCAATTGGGGGTTAGGTGCCTTGCTCAAGGGCACTTCAGTTGTGACCTGCCTGGGGATCGAACCGGCAACCTTCAGGTCACCAGACCAGATCCTTAACCACTAGGCCCCTAGCACCGCATCACATTTTCTATACTGAAAAGGGCTCACTTTGGGGCACTGTCCAATAGTGGTGCAATAGAGAACACTTAACACTATTTTCTGTCTTTCTTGTTCTAGAGGGCACACCATCATCATTTATTGGTAAAAAAGGGGCCACTCAATATGTGAAGGGTAGCTAACAGAGCACTTTTTACCATTCTAGCGGGCACCTTTGTAATTTTTTACCGACCTTAGGAGCATGGGTGGGGGTGGGGGTGGGGTAGTTGCAGCTATGCCCACCCTTCCCACCCTGAGTCCACCAGTGACACTAAGCCAGTTCATCATCTCACAAAGTAACCCATAAAATCCACAAGCAAATCTCCTGCTCATTATTTGTTCTTTTCACATTGAAATATCTCACTTTTCAGAAGTAAAATGCTCTGATTTCCCTCTCACATTGAGTTTAACATCAGACACAGACACAGGCAGCACTCACTGCCTCAGACTATGAGAAAGTCAGGGGGAAATGTGATGCCATAAATGTTTTGATCTTTTGGACAGACACAGCAGTTACTTTGCAGACCTGCAGCTGGGAACACAGCCAGCACCATACCAGGCCTAGCTAACCATCATAGCAACTGGAAACACTAAGGAATGCAGGGCCTAGAACTGGGATTTATTTTTTAAGAAAGATAAAATGTTGTCCATCATGTGAAAAGATAAGAACTAGGTCCAATATAATGATTAGTGGATATTCAGTGCACCTGGACTGAGAACCTGCAAGTGCAGATGATCTACCTGCTTTAAAAAAGTCATTATTAATGAATTATTCATCAGAATCTGAGGCTCAGCTGAGTGTAATTCTGGCCTGATTCCTTTCTTTATTCCTCGTTTCACTTTATTGTGCTCATAAGCTCCAGTGAAATGGATGAAACGGCAAATACATTATGTAATAGCATACAAATCATCTGGAGAGTTAGCATGACCTCAATATTGAACTGATCTCCGAAACAGCAATGGAACATCATCAACTGGTCTAATCAAGTGGCAGAAAAATATAATGCAGTTGATCAGCCCAAGTGCCCAAAGCATGCTTCTTTAGTTTGAGCATTGGACCTGCAAGGCTAAAGGAGTTTAAATTAATCTCAAGCACAAGTGATTATGTGGTATCTCATCTATAAAAGTGAACAAAAATATTTAATATTTAAAAAAGAATGAGCGACCAGCTTGAGCCTGGATTTTGTTCATTTTTACAGTTTGGACACCAAACTTACAGTATCTTGGCTTTGATTTAAGGGAAAAATGCAAATTAAATTTTTTTGCTGAAGTATCACTTTAAAATGTACACTGCCAAGAAAAGCTATCATCTGAATGGGACAACCCTGCAGTACGTGTAAGGCACAAATGTTCACTTTGAATTGTGGTATCAATTAGCTTTCTAATTAATGTTCTGTTAAATAAACTGTGAATGCTGAAACTATTAAACTGTGCTCTCTCTGCTGAAAAGCAGGCAGAGGATTAGTCTGGGAGAGACATTTGAGGTTCCAAGCTGCAGAGAACAGGTGAATAATTACCATGGGAGTACGTCAGCTTTCAGCAGCCACTCTTTTTTCAACCCATGGTTCTTCCAACTAAACGTCAGGTGAACGTAGCTTATGGACAGCTGGGAGAGAAAGCCAAGAGAGAGATGGTGTCATCCTCCACCTAGCCAGCAGCCTGAGCCTGGGCTTAGGCCTGGATATGGCACTGAATCAGCTTACTAATGAAAACTTGGCTGCTTTGACTTTTTTCCTCTCTCTCATGGGAGCTATAGCTAATATCGTTCTGTGGTTCTTTCTCTGCTTCTCCCCACTCTCTCTCTTTCTCTCTCTCTCTCTCCTCCCATTTCCCTCTGCAGGAACCCACAACAAATCTGTTTGTCCGTCACCCCCCTCCTCCAACCCAAAAGCTGAGGTGTCTCGGTTCAGCCTGGACTCTGCTGTCCTCAGACTGCCCCTACACTCTGGTTTCTCTTTCTCTGTGAGTGTGTGTGTGTGTGTGTCTTGTGTATTAGAATATGTCCACTATTTGGTCAGACAAAACAGTGGGGCAAAAGATCAGTGTCCAATTATTGTTCGCTTAGATGCAGTGACACAGGAGCTATACAGAATACTGAAGGTGACACAGAAGGCAAATCCAAACAGTAAAAAGAAATCTGAGTTTAGACTCATAAGTGCTGTACTGTCAATTGTCCTAGTTATGACAGTCATGACTGGTTCACTCAACACACTCCACAATTTTCCACTCAACTCATGTAGCCAAAGCTGTAGTCTAAATTTAGCTTTTTTAATTTCAGAGCTTGTAATGATAAGGTTCATATGCATGCTACATTTACAAGCTGTATCCTAAATGTTTGATAAGGTATATAGATGTTAATGATATATTGTCTAATAGAACAAAAGTGAGATATGGTATTCCACAAGGATCTATCTTAGGACCTTTATTATTTATACTTTATGTACTGCCATTAGGCCAGATTATAAGCAAACAAAATATTAGTTTTCACTGTTATACAGATGATACGCAATTTTATATATCAGCTAAACCTAATGACAGGATCAGATTAAATAAAATGGAGGACTGTGTAAAAGATGTGGAATGCTGGATGTCATATAACTTCCTCCTTTTAAATAATGACAAAACAGAGGTTCTTCTTCTTCTCGGTCCAAAGACCAAAAAAAAAAAATTATAAGACTTAAGTTTAAATCTAACTGTTACACAAAAAATCTTGGTGTCATAATTGACTCAGATTTATAATTTGACCAACACATAACTAAAACTACCAGAACAGCTTTTCTATATATCCATAATATTAGTAAAATTTAAGAAAGTTAAGAAATGCCTTACCCCTACATGATGCAGAAAAATGAGTACATGCCTTCATTACTTTAAGGCTAGATTACTGCAATGCACTATTATCAGGATGTTCTAGCAGAAACCTAAATAAACTTCAATTAGTTCAAAATGCAGCAGCCAGGGTCTTACTAAAACCAGAAAATGTGATCATATTAGCCCAGCTCTATTAGCACCACACTGGCTTTCAGTTAAATTCCGAATTTAATATAAAATTCTTTTAATGACATATAAAGCTCTACATGGGCTTGGCCCAGAGTATCTACGAGACTTTATTTCCTATTATGAACCATCTCATTTACTTAGATGGTGGTGCCAGGGTGGTGGCTTCTTGATAGCCCCTCAACTTTGGAATAACCTCCCAGACCACGTCCGGCACTCAGCTACAGCCTCAACCTTTAAGTCTTTTCTGAAAACGTATCTGTTTAGTTTAGCTTTTAATAATTAATAGTTTACATTATAGAAAGGTTGCAGATCCAGGGGTTTACTGACATAGGGATTTCTAGTAAACTGAGATGCCAGGGCATCCAGAAACCTTACCACTGCTCACACATGATCACTCAGGTTTGTTTATGGTGGAGCGGAGGGATGTCAGTGTCTCTGGGAGCTCCCATGTCTGTTTACCTTCTGGCTCTCTCCTTTTAGGTAGACTGTTCTAAATAGTTCTATCAGAGTCATTAGCCACACTCTGATAAACCCAAACAGGACTAATTTCATCTCTGTCTTTTTTCAGAATGAGTGATTGCCCACCAGTCCGGCCTGATACTGATGGAGGATAGAATCCTATCTCTGTATAATGCTACTTTAGCCTTGACACTGGGGATTTGGTGTTTTGTTATTACTAACTCTGGAAGGTGTTTTATACCATCAGTTGTAAAAAGCACTATATAAGTAAAATTTACTTGACTTAACTTGATAGACAGTTGCTATGGTCTCTTGAGTGGTTGATATGGTGTGGCTGATGATTGATATGATGCCATTCATTCTGTGTGATTGAATTTCAAAAAGAAAAATGGTCACTATGTGGAAACTGTACATCTGATATAACATCTGAATACAAGCCCACCAGCACTGATCAGACTTAACATTAAATAATTAGTTTGGTGTCACTAGTTTAGAAAAATAAGAACATGAAAGAACAAATAGATAAGTGCATTTCAAAAGGAAACGTAGAGCAATTTGCAGCCTAAGCAATCTTCATGTTATTGTTCGATCACTGCTAGGTAGCTGCTAAGGTATTGTCAGGTGTTTGTTTTTGTCTTCTGATTGGTGCTGCTAGATGATTGCTGGGGTCTCCCTGCTGGTTGCTAAAGTGTTGCTAGATAAATGAGAAGACAGAAGAAGAAAGAATAATGAATAAGACTAAAGAAGAAGAAAAAAATTTGGATAGCAAGTGTTTCTAATTATGTGGTCTGTACCACTCCGGTGACATGATTTTAGGAAACAGCTTTTTTCCTTTAAAATGTTCTGATATTTTAATTTTCAACTTTCAGTTTGACTTTTCACCCTGTAAAATTTACAAAACTTTAATGGTATCCATGATTTTTTTAAATATTTAAATGTGTTTAACCCTGGAAAACAAGGTTATAAATTTACTCTAAGGTTTCTGTCAATATTCATATCCATATAAAAAGCCCTTGTTGAAATGGAGGGTGACCACAACGGCAGGAGAAGCACACATACATTTGCACACACAAACTTATACACACACAGGAGCTGGATCTGGTCTGCTGCAAAAGCAACAACAGAGTGTAAATATCTTCAACAAAGTGAGGATCTAAGCTCAGGTGCACAATATGACTTTAGGTGCTGAAATGTAGAATGCAATTGAGAAAGATGTTTGGGGATTCATTTCTCTCCTTATGACTGCAAACTCATGTTTACTAAAGAATCTAATTGTGAACTCATTTCTCAATGTCTGCTCAGTTGAGAAGTGACTATTACAATGTTTATCTGGGACAGAAGTGTCTGATGTCTCCTTATGTTATGCTAGTTCTCCAAAGGAATTTTAGTATAATCTCCATTGATTCTCATGAGCAAACAAATGCATAAGCTTCCATGCAAGCTTGTTAGCTATAAGCTGCATAGATCCAGTGCAGCACTAAAGAAGCTGATGAAGAAGGGATGTTTTTCAGCCACCAAGATGTCAAGATGCCAAGATGTGGCAAGCTCATAGAGACTTATCCAAAGTGACTTGTAGCTGTAAAAACTACTTACTTTAGGGTGAATAGTTATGCACACTGAAGTTTTCTGTTATTTTGTTCTATTTGTTGTTGGCTTCACAATAAAATGTGAAATCAAATGTTCAAGGTTGTAGACATGTTCTGTAAATGAAATGATTCAAACTTTCAAATAATTCATTTTAATTACAAGTTGTGAGGTAGCAAAACATGAGAAATACCAAGGGGGGTGAATACTTTTGCAAGGCACTGTACAGTGATAGGTTGCTAATTCACCTAGCTTTCCTTACTTGTGTGCAATTGTTTTCTTTAATGTTATGTCATGAAATCTGTACAGGATTTCCAAAGGTTTTATAGTCACACAGCTTTTGCTATCCATGTCATTTGCCTTGGCAATTCTTGTCCATGAATTTGGGGGAAGGTGCTTCTGAAGGAGGGCTGAAAGTAAAAATGTATTTGAGTTCAAATATCAACAATCTTTCTTCAGAAACTGTGCCTTAAATGGTACAGTAACAATAGCAACCTTTTTAATTCTAAGGTATAAAATAGGTCACATCATGTTTACAAAAACAGTCCTGTTAAAAGAATTATGTAAATCAACGTCCACGTTAGGGCAAAATAGAACACTGGCTACTTTAACAGACTGTGAAAGCTGACTGTTTTTGCTGCTGTGCCTTTAAGTGTGATATATGTAAATGATGATGACCCTTGTCTAGTGTTTACTTTGAATGCCCTACTGTATTCTTTGTCTTGGACATGTCTCATAGCAGTAGACAGAGAAACACAGGGCTTAGTTTGGGAGAACATCACAGATTTCCTGGAATCACCAGTTGTGCCAAAATCAATGTCCGTTTAGTAACACTGCACCAGGAGAGTGAAACTGAATTGGATCTTCATCATGCCTCTATAATGGAGACACCCCACGCTGGACAGCTTTGACACTGAATCTGCGCATATGGGCACATATGTGTTCAGTCACCTCTGAAACAAGTTCCTAAGCAGTTCATCATATGTTTTAGTCAAACATACCATCTCTATATCTGTCTTGAATGGACTGTGCTGGCAGAAGCAGTACACACAGTTGGAGACTTTTGTCTTTTTGAGAGTGCTCAGAGATTTCAATTGTAATAAAACTATTATTAATAATATTATAATAGTATACTAATATTACTATAGTATAAGTCAAGAGCCATATAGTATATTATTATTATTATTATTATTATTATTATTATTATTATTATTATTATTATACTTTTTGGCTTTCATGAATTTTATTTCATTACAGACAGTATGAACCCAAGATATTTCATTTCAAATCTGCAACACATTCCAAAGTTGGGATGGAGCAGTTCAGGGCTAGTAATGAAGTATAACACTGAATAAAAATGTTATTTCAAACAGGTTATATAAAAAGGTAACTGTAATCATGATTTGTTGCAAAAGTAGAATCTATGAAAGGCTGAATTTTTGTGGAGCAAATATGGGCAGATGATCTCCAGTTTGTCAATCAATGCAAGAGAAAATTACTGAAAAGTTTAAAAACCTTGTTCCATAAAGAAAGATTTGAAGTGATTTGTGTATTTCTCCTTCTTGAGTGCAAAATATAATTAAACAATTCAAGGAATCTAGAGGAGTTTCAGTTTTCTCAGATTTCATTGAATCAGGAACCGTCATTGACCAGTAGATGATTTAAACATACGTGGCAAGGGATTATTCTGGCAAACCTTTGTCAAGTACTAAAATACAGAGTTAAATTCACAAATGTCCCTTTAAACATTACTGTACAATAAAAGCTTTATGTTAACCATGTTCAGAAATGGTGTTGACTTCTCTGGGCTTGGCAGTGTCGTGGAAGGACCATCACAATGTGGAATTATATACTGTGATCAGATCAATCAGTATTCCAGATCTATTTAGTAGAAATGGACAGTGTGTGCTCAGGACCAAAGTTGAAAAGAACCATCTTGACTGCAATAACTCCAATAAAGCTAGCGTCTGTCATGGTATGGTTTTGTGTCAGTGTTCTTTTCAAAGGTAATTTGCACTTCTGAAAAGTATACTGAGATTTCAGGACAACATAAGCTGCTTTCAAGATAACACCATTCCAGCGACATCCATCCATTTTTCAACAAGTAAGACAATGCAAAACCACATGCAGCACACATTACACAGGCATGGCTATGGAAGAAGAGTGTAGAGGTACTAAATTGGTCTAGCTGCAGTCCTGACCTGCCCCCGAAAATGTTTGGACAATTCTGCGACAAAAAATGTGACAACAGCCCCGTACTTTTTTTACACCTTAAGAAAAATGTAACAAAAGAACACCTGAAAACACTTCACTAGTGTATCCTGAGAACTAAAACATCATTGTGAAATGAAATGGCTACATTATAAATGCTTTTCCATCCCAACTTTTTTTGGAATGAGCTTCAGGCCTGAAATGGATGTGCATTAACAAATGAAATGAAGTTGACCAAATATCGGTTCATAGTATAAATGTAAGAAACACTGTGCTTTTTTATATTTACATTTTCCACACTGTTCCACCTTTTAATTTGGGGTTGTAGGTTGGAAAATTAATTATGACTGAAGTAAAAAAAAACACACAAACATGTTATTATAATTATAATTATAATGTAAATTATAAGAAAACATGTAAGGTATGAGCCTTTTAATAAGTGAAAAAATATACCTGGAGTTCAAGGTTCATCACAATAAACTAAACATAATTTACTATCAGTGAATATCAATCAGTTGAGCTGAACCTGTGACGTATTATGAGGCCAAGCTGTGTCTGCCATCTGCTGGTAATTCTACATAAAATATTTTAAAAATCTGGTTTCAAAACCCTATGAACATTAGAAAATATCAAAGTTACCAATTCCTAAAAGCTTTACATCTGATTTTACAATCTGCTATAATTAATCTTTAAGTTAATGAATGTTTTGGGCTTGATCATAATCGTTAAATGGACCATTAAACACATGGTTGGCATAAGGATCATAATGTACATAAAGATTTATAAACAGAAATAAAACAGAAAGAACTTCAGTTTTAATAATAAAAATGTAAACATATTTTCTCAAAATTATATTTAAAAACATTCACCCAGAAATAATTTTACATACTTTTTTTCACTCAGTCAAGATATGTTTGGAGTACAAATTTGGCTTCTTTAGTACAGATTTTTGAGTTATGTATCCCTTTACATAGACAAAGTGGGTTTTAATCTAACTGCAACTGTAGTACAGTTTACGACTGTATAAGCACTTATTAACACACTATAATGTGAACATGTCATGAGCAAAGCAAAATCAAAGCAAAATCTCAATCAATTTTAAAAAGCCGACGTCAAAGAAAAACATCAGTTTAACTTTTTAAAGCAGAATGTATATATATATATATATATATATATATATATATATATATATATATATATATATATATATATATATTCACTTCAGCCATTCACATCTAAGCCCATACAATCCATATACCCAAACTAAGTGTAAACAGCCCATACTGAAATCAGTTTTTTTGAGATGTGACAGAATATTAGTCTAACCCATTCACGTTAAAGTGTTTTAGATAGGACTGCTTTTGAATGAGTTTTACATGTATCCATTTGTTTAATTATAAATTATATATAGAGGTTAGAAAAAAATGTCATGTAAACATGGATTATGACTGATTTAGTACATAAAAGCACACAAGTGCCATACTGGAAAACAATAAAAGTCAAGTAAACTGTAGGATACTCTAAAATGTAGCTGTGCTACTCCAAGCCCACCAACAGAGGGCGAACATGAATCAGATTTATCCTTGGTTAGGTTCATCCAGTACATGCAGCAGTAAATAGACAGAAGACAGTTATTTAAACACCTCAGGACACTTATTTAAATACCTCAGTGGACTAGCCGTCCAGCAGCATGTGTACACTTGCCCAGAGTTTGTTAGAAGCCGGGGATAGTTTGGGTTGACCAAAAGGACAGAAACATTTGGACGGCATAAACTTAAACTACAAACATTTTTACAGAAAGATGGTAAACAGTGTTTATAATTTATTATTCTCTAATTACTAATATATGAGCACTATGAGGATGTTCCTTTGACATTCAAATGATTATAGGTGAAGAACAGCTCATTTGATCAACTTTTGTAAAGTCTCTCAACGCTTCACCACTTCTCTTTAACATGTCATTAATAAGTGTATTTTGTCTTAGCTAGTACAATCACTTTTTTAACCACAGCTGCCTTTTAAAATCCTTCTGTATGTGCATTTTAGTGCAGTTATATGATAGCAAATTGCACTCTTAATGTCTGATTGTTCTTGTTGGTGCAAATTTAGTAAGTGGCCTGAATCTAACCATACACTGACCATCAAAGTTTGAAGATACCATGCTGTTAAATGTTTAAAATGGGCTCACCTAGAAAAGTAGAAATGGACACATAGAAAGTTTTGATCCTTGCTTTTTGTTGAATTAAAGGAGATTAAGGTAATATGTAACAATAGGTCATTCACTCTATATGCATTTTAAAATGTCATTCACTCCTCAGTCCATATAGTTCACATATAAAAACAAAGTTAAAAAATTGAGTTAAGCCCTGCTATGTTTACTCAAAGGTGTTTCATCCTGGACTGATTGAGGCACAACACACAGCATAAGAACAGAGATAATTTGCTTAAATGCTCAAAAAGAAAATCAAACAGTCTTCTAAGGGATGAAGAGAGGTTGGAAAATGTCCATGCAAACTTGAATTATAACAGTTTTTATTGCATACAACTGCACAAATGTTATAAGTGGACCTAAAGTAGGATATGGACACTTTTAATTAAAAAGTACGAGTGAAGAAGTAGGACTGGCTGATTTTAGAAGCTGACGTATGTCCAAACTGAAGTTAGAACTCTCTAGCTTTGTCACTGAAACATGCTTAGAGAGCTGTGGTTGGACTTGAGGCTGAGTTTTGAGTTTTGTTAGTGTTACAGAGGGCTGCAGAATGTAATCAATGAGTGTAGCACTCATACCTTAACATTTCCAAATCATACTAGTCTAAATATAAATGGTGTTTTCACTGAGGTGAACTGGCCTGTTGATTTTTTGGAGTGACCATTCATGCCCGGTTTGGGCACAAGTTGATTATAAGCACCCGTGTGGAAACGTTGTGCAGTGGGAAAGACAGATCATTACACTTTCCATCTTTAAAAATACACAAATCTGTTCACCACCTTAAATAACGAGCACAGACATTACACAGCTTTGGTTTGTTTGAAAATCTGAAGTAAATTTTGTGACGGCTGTGACCATGCGTAAGCTGTAGGACACACTGTAACTCTCCTTATGATTCATAATTTACTGGAAATAAAGAGCCACATTCACTCGGCTGAAAATTCACTCGGTTTTTGTACCCTGCATGGCAATGACCTCATTAAAGTAGCCAGAATTCCCATATTTCCTATTATACAGTAAGTATCTATATGCTATAATAATAGGTTCTTTATGCATTGTATAGATGTATTCATATGTACTAATAATATATCCCATAAGTATTATTTATTTGTAAGTATATATGTATAATATGGCCTTAAGTACATGCTAAATAATTATATTTATTAAAGACAGAAGAAAACTGATGGATGAGGACTGCCAGTGAGTTTCATGGCTTGTGAATGAAAATTGTTTTGCTTTGAGGCAAGAATTGCTTCTAGAAGTCAAAGCAAGTCACCGTTCACTTTAATACACCTGAAAATTCAGCTACTTCCTTCACACACTGACCTTTGGGCGCCCATTTTCTATACACTGAATTAAACATTATCATATACTCATGCTCTGCTTGGATGACTCACTGAGGCTTTCCGTGTTGCTCTTGTGTGCACTGTGGTGCACTGATTGCTTTGTACCACTCACCTGAATCATCAATCCCTTCTGGCATTGGTAACAGTGGCTTGTGGGGCAACACTGTTATGCTATCTTCACTACAGTGGTTCTAAAACATCTCATGATGTTAGCATTTTCTGAGATGTTACCATAATTTGCCAGGTACTGTTTTATCATGCCCTTTTGTACATCAGTCAGACTGTGTCCATGACAATCGTTTTGAACTCTGCTACGGGTAACTGGTGTCCTCACTTATTTGTATATGCAGCAAGCCCTATCATGCAGTATTTATATTTTAAGTGAAATCCTAAACTAACTTAATTAACATAACTCATTTTTTTTGCTTAATGAAACAGCATTTGTAAGAAAAAAAACTTTTTTTCATTTATTTGGTTAGAACTGTGTTTCTGTGGATTTACTACAGCCCTGACTTCTTTACACTAACATGTTGAAAAGCTCAAACGCACTCACCCATGTGTTCTAGGCCAGTAGTGCCACTGGGTTTAGTCCAAAAAGGCTGGATTATAGAGGTGTGGTTTCCATAGCAATATGACACCAGAAGTACAACTCCAACATAAAACCTGACACAGCTCTGCTTTCTGAAGCACTGATGGTGACTCTGCAGCTTTAGAGCTGATCAGAGGAAAACAAAGAGCATTTATTTATATCTCCATTTTAAAGGCATCATTTAAATCTCCTGCAAGACTGACCTCTGTTCACAGTGCTGCAAACCGCTCCTGCTGATCCACGAAGGAGACCAGTGAGTATTTTACACATGATAAATTATCATGCTATATGCAAACTTACATTATATTACTTATTACTCTATCATAATTTCAGTTTCAGCTTCAATCTTATTGGTTATTTAGCTCTGTTTGCAGTATTTCGATGAATGGACAGAAGTGCATGTTTATAGCTGATCAGTATTTTGAATGCAAGTTAATTGCTCTGAGTGTAGTTTTACGTTCTAAATAGAACATGTAGATTTTTCAGCATAAGATATAAGTGCTGATATTCTAATCTGAAATGCACAATTGATTAAAAGTCTAATCTATCAGACACATTGGATGTCCAATTAATTATGCCCACCTACATATTATCTACACTCACTGGCCACTTTATCAGAAACACCTCCCATATGGGTTTGTTAATCGCCACTACTTCATTCATTACTGGAAAGAAACCACCATAGAGAGCACAACTAAGCTGATATCATTTCATTGATTGAGCCATTCATAGTCCAGCCATGACACTGACGTGGTCTTGTGTGTGATGCACAAGTCAGCGTCACTGCTGGACTGAGAGTTGACCAGCACCCAAAATATCCAAACAGTAGCAGCTCTGTGACGACTGATGAAGAACTAAATGATGGTCAACACAAACTGTACATCAACAGATGAGTTAGATAAACTGTACTTCAGCAGAAGGAAGGGGTTTCTGATTACTGTGGTTGTTGGGTAAAGAGAGGGTTTTCTGAAAACACAATCAACCTTTCTGTAGTTTAAAGAACCTCCCCATAATGTATAACCTCTAGGAGGAGCCATTCTATTAATCTAGATCCTTATATAAGAGCTCTTGAACTGCTTATTCATACTCACACATCTCATTTACAAAAGTGGTTCTTTCAGGAACCATGTTGTTTCTTCTGTGTTCTTACAAAAAAAAAGTTCTTTCACTTGCAACAATACAAGAACCATTTTTGGTTCTTGGAGCTGTCATGCTTCTACTGATAACCTCAGCCTTTTTTTAAAGATGCTTACTTCTTAAGTTTGGTAGACTAAAGGTCAAGCATAACTCTGGATATTTTCCTTGTCATGTTGAAAGCCTTTGGGCCATTCTGACCTCTATTATCTTTTTCATTTCCATCCACAGCTCCAGAGAGGCTCTAATCCAAAGTTCATCTCTTGGAGGTCAAGTATGAGTCTCCTAATGCAGGCATGGCTGACCGGACTTGCTTTAGCGGTTTTATCACAGACTGTTTTGCCCATGGCACTCTTTAACTCCACCAATTTGAATGCTCTGCTAGAGAAGTATTTATATGAGGATGATGACGATGATGATGGAGTGATGAAGCACAGAGGAAAGAGAGCTATCAGCTCCAGTGACATGCAGGCCATCCTGGACCTTCACAACAAACTCAGAGCTCAAGTTTACCCACCTGCGTCTAATATGGAGTACATGGTATGAAAATGCTGCTTGAGTATATGTTTTGAGTACACTGTAGCTTAATGTGATATGTTGGCCTTTGCTCTTTAATTAGCAAAGATATGTTTAATGTAACCTCAAATAGACTTTGTTACAGTATGTGTTTTGTGATGACATATGACACAACAGTTTTCTATAAAAATGTAAAGAAATCATAGAAAAGAGCCATTAGGCCCAATGTCAGAATCTGTGAGGGTAGTAGGAGACAGGCCACAGCAGAGTTCCAAAAACAACAGGTTTTATTGCAAAAATTAATATAACTGTGGGTAAGAAAACAAAAACAAACACTATGGCTGTACGATTATGGCAAAACAAAACGTGAAGACATGATTGGTTGACATAATGAGACAGACAGGTCTGTACAATGACATGACAAAACTGGGGGTGGAGACATTACATGAACAGGACATGTGGAAGACAAGCAAAGCACGTGGAGACAGGACAGCACATGGGAAAAGAAAAAGAAAGCACATGACAGGAGCACAGTGAGGCTGGGATGGGGGGGGTATTCCACACCCAACTCTTTAAAATAACAATTTAATACTTTTGCCACTTTGAAACTGAAATGGGTTGATATGTCTAGTTTGTTTTGAGGCTTTACAGTCATACATTGTTATTTACAGAGGTCTGATGACTGCATAAACAATTCCCATTTTAATGGTTCACACTTACAAATCAAGACTACTGCAGTACATTTCAGTACTGTGCTCTATTTTCTGCAAGTGTTTCTACACCAAAGAAAGTGCAGCACTGCGGCACCAAACAGATTAAACATCTCATAATGTTGTTCATAAATCATTTAAAAAAACACTCCATGCCAAAATCAATATTTTAAATGCATCATTTGTACATTTGTGTTTATGCATTTAAAATGTAGCCATTAGGTTTGTTGTGATTGGATTTGTTTAGCTTAATCTGTAAATAAACTTTTGACATGTTTCCTCAGTGGAAAAAGTCCTCAAATCAGGACAGAAATAAAACATATAGTTGGATGGATAAATGTATTGATTCTAAAGAAAATTCCAGAGTTCCAGTGCCACAGTAGCAAAATAAAATGTCTTGTCACTCCGGGAGAGATTGAATACAAGTAGGAAACCAAATACAGCAAGAAGCAGTGGTCAAATAATTTTCCAGTGTAAGCAGACATGCCTATAAAATTATGGACAAGTGTGTCCAGACCAGGGAAGTAATTAGGATGTAAAGACAATTGGGGCATAGCCCAGGGGAAAGTCCCTCTAGGGTTGAGGTCTCCCAGAGGTGAGCATACGTCAGCTCAGTGCGGGATAGGAGGGAGGGTAGAGTGAGTGCAGGCAGGACTAAAAAAGAATGTGAGTAACTGAACTTATGTTCTCAGAGGAGGAGGGAGAAAAACACTGGCATGGTCAATCCAAGCTGAACTACAATGACAGTGGAGCTCCTGTAAAAATCATCTCCATGTACATTTAATGGCATCTTAATAAGGCTAGAGTTTTACAAATGCTCTTGTTCAAGCATTAGTATTACACAAGCTGTTTTGTTATTTCTTTAAAAATATGCTATATTCAAATGAGCTCATCTCAGGATGAATGGGTGTGGCTAAACTGCTTTAGGCTGAATATATGATAGAGTTAATTGACAGCACACAAACAATTAGTTTTTAAAGCCTAGTCTTCATATATGAACTGTATGGGCTAAAGAGTGAGAGTGTTTATATACATCAGACTGTTTTATTACAGAAAAACAAAGTCATAGACAGTTTTCTGTGATGTGCTATTTAAGGCAAGATATTACATAAGAACATGATCATTTGTCTTTGTCAGTTGATTATTGATATTACTACAACAATGTACAAAGTTTCTCTAAAATACTATTAGATATTCAAGGCATTCTCCAGACTATTGAAATCGCATTGCTCTATTGTTTAATCAACACAAAATAAGGTCCTAACATTTTAAAATGAAGGTTTCATCATTTTTAATTTATCACTTAGCGTAAATTCTTAATTGCATTCACAACAAAGTGTTCACAACAAAATGAATGAAAGTGTTCTATAAAGGGACATTTCTGGCCCTGAAAGTAGAGAAAAGCAGATTTAGAGGTTTATGAATCTACAGTACTCAATAAGATTGCAGAGCACATTTGTGTAAATGCTGTTATTATTACAAAAGAAACAGACATATTTGGGTAACCTGGTTAAAATCTACAGGTTAAATGTAATGATGTGACTGTGCAGAGTGGGCTGAGATAAACCTTTTGGGGAAATACAGTTAATCATACAGAGCAAGATGACACAAACATGAGTTCATGAGCCATTTTCGTGATTTCATTTTAACAGAAAACATGTTATAGATACTAATTTTCCAAAAATCTGAAAAATGATTCAAAATGGTCATTTTTATCTGTAGAGTCTTGCATTAGTAAATTGGGCCACAAATAGGGCACATAAAGGGGCCACAAAAGGGCCATTTGCTCTTACGTTAATACTAATAGAAGCTAGTTAGAATTTTCACCAAATGTACTTTATCTCTTCATTATTATCTTCATTACGGCTTGTGAGTAGTTCACAGGTGTGAAGAATATCAGAGCATGTGTGATTTGCATGGCTGAGATAAATAACTGCAGTAATGAAGCTGTAAATGCGTTTGGCTGAATGGGTGAAGGGAAAACATAGTTCTGCCTGACACACAAATCCTCTGAGGGGAGAGAGAGAGAGAGAGAGAGAGAGAGAGAGAGAAACGATTAGTCAGCAAGCCGCCAGTTTTTTGTCTCCCATTATGACTGCCTGGATTTTTTTTCCTGAAAGGGTGGAGGAGTCAGTGGGGAATTATGGGCCAGCATGTGATGAAAAAGAACAGAAAATAGGAGGGATTAGAATGAGAGGGATAAAGAACAGAGGATGATGGATAATGGTGGAATGAGGTTGGTTAGATTATTCCAGCTGTGGACAGATAACGTTATATAACGTTATAATAAATACAATTATAAAATGATATTTTATATTATGATACAATATTACTCAACATAGATTATATGTTTAACTTTTATCCAGGCAGTCCTTTGAATTAGTGAATTCAGTTACTTTAAGTGGTTACACTCAGGATACAAAACCACTGACCGACTGAACAGGATGCTCTGGAGTAGCCTAAGACCATCATGCATTAATAACTTTAATGTGGAACAAACACTTGTTAAGCAGGAGGCAAGAAACTCTACTCATTTATTATTTCTAAACATTTTAGCTGATATCATAGCTCAGGTATCAGGTAGGCTTTAATATGCATTTCTTTGCTAAGATGCTGTTTTTGCATATTTTACATTTTCCTTGAAGCATAAAGGAAGCATAATAAGACTACCCGGATATCATGACCTTTCAAAAGTTCACTCTAGTTGACCATTGAGAGCCTAATCTCTCATTTTTATTTTTAATGGGATTAAACTCTTTTGTGTATGCAATCATTTCTTTGGAAAGGTTTAAATCATCAGTAAAGCTCAACTGATATTAGTTGATTTGAGGGGCTGAGTGTCTAGATTTGAAAAAGATTAGTTCTTACTTGTTACTTCAGTTCTGATCAGCTCACTCTATGCACATCATACATTTAATAAACATAATCATATTAATGTGAAATACTCTATGTGCTAGGTTTACATGTAGGTTTATGCAATAAAACATATGCTACATAATATATTACAGGCATAATGTAATGTATATTATACAGAATCAATTAACATACACAGTATAATGTATCTGAGGTTTACACAATACACACATACAAATAATATGGCTTATTTAATGCAATGTATGCCAAAATGATCATGTATATTTGACAAAAACACAGTTTTTGAGGCACTCAGACATTTGCTGTATTTTGTGGTTAAGCAGCTGTTTCAGTGCTGCTTGAATGTTTCTAGATTTCACAGATTGGACTTTTGAACTTGTTCATGTCATGTCATGTCACACGCCGTCATCGCTTCGCGATGGTAGGCTGCACAGACGAGTCACTTCTCTCCAATGCCATCTGTCTCTGGTTGCTTGTAACAGGCTAGCACCTGATAATCCAGTCCATGTCTTGATGTTATCCGTCCAGGTTATTCTTGGTCTTCCACATCTTCATACTCCCTCCACAAGTCCAGTCATAACACTTCCTTCAATGCTCTTATGTGCATGCCTCATCACATGACCGAAGTAACGTAACTTGCAGGATTTAACATGCATCAGTAACTTCTTTTGAGTTCTAGCCATCTCATAGACTTGCTCAGTGGTCATCATCTTCATCCATGAGATCTTCAGCAACTTCCTGATGCACTTGTTCTCAAAAGCCTGAATGCGTCTTTCTTCCTCTTTCTTCAGTGTCCAGGCTTCACATCCATATGTAGCTACTGGCCAGACCAAGGCTTTCATCAGTCCTAGTTTGGTGTTGGTGCTAATT
>BRDA01045313.1:0-35617 GCA_036984385.1 Crenuchus spilurus
AGAGAGAGAAAAAGAGAGAGAGAGAGAAAGAGAGAGAAAAAGAGAGAGAGAGAAAGAGAGAGAGAGAGAGAGACAGTGAGAGAGAGACAGTGAGAGAGAGACAGTGAGAGAGAGAGAGAGAGAGAGAGAGTGAGTGAGAGAGAGGGCTGTCTCCACTCAGACCACAGTCTGGAGTAGTGATTGGATGGGGGAGCTGAAACTTTAGGAGCTCACTTCTTCTGTCTGTATTTGAGCCACAGTCACATCAGAGGAGTGCTGGAGTGGTCCCAAAAACAGAGCTGAGGGAAAAAAAAGAAAAAAAAAGGCCTGACCCCCACACCCTCTATTCCAGCCCTCCTCCCTCTTTCCTCTCTCCTTCACCTCCCCAATCCTTTGTGAAAAAGCACAGGCGGCGTCCAAGGGCAGCTCAGTCTCCAGAAGACAGCGGCTGGGACGTCCAGAGTAATGCCCCGGCCCCAGAGCTGCTGAAGCCTCACGCACGAGGACTGAGGAGGGGGGTCCAGAGTGGAGCCCTGAAGAGGCGGCCTCGAATGTGGGATATGAGAGAAAATCACTGGCCTGAGGACTTTAACACAGCTTTTATCAGCCCGAGAGGACACAGTGACACACAGCTCAGCCTAAAGACCTGATACTGCACAGGCAAACAAACAGCCAGAAAGAGAAGGTGAGTTTAAGTGTACATTACACCTCCACTTTATACTTCTCTTCTTCTTTCAACTGTTTCTTTTTCACTCTCTTCCAGCAGCTGCGGTATGTCCTGAGGAAAGCTCTCTCTCTCTCTCTCTCCCTCTGCACATGCTGTAATGTTTAGCGCCACTGTTGTTTTTCTGTCAAAACAAAAACTCCACTGGCTGCATCTCTCTGTACCTCCCGCTCACTGGTCAGCAGGTCAATGCGTCCTGAGTGCTCGCCCCGGATAGGATTACACCCGTGGCCCGGCCCGAGTAAACCAGCAGCCCAAAACTGGGACAAGATCAAAGTCACTGAGTCAGAAAACAGAGGAGAAGAGATTTAGAGATTTCTTCAGCCTTGTACAAAGGCTCTGGGAACAGACTAATGCGGCTGGATATAAGGGTTTGTTTGCGTTGTTGAAGGTCAAGACTAGCAGCACTTTCTGTAATCTGCACTGAGTTCAGAGAGCAGAAAGACTCTCAGAACTCTGTGTGTGATGCTTGTAAGGTGGGCTGCAAGCACTGCAGGAAAGCTAGATGTTCATTCCAAAAGTTAATACCAAACCAATATAAGGGGTTAATAATAATAATTATTATTATTATTTAAGATGATCACAAGTTTATTTTGCATATAGGGTGTGTTTGTGCTGTAATGAATGCATGAAAGCAGAATATTTATATATATATGTGTGTGTGTATGTATGTATGTATGCGTGTGTGTGTGTGTGTGTGTCTGTCTAAGTATGTATGTAAGTGTTGTGGCACCTTTAGGTTGCAGTGGTAAGTAATGTTTCTTGAGCTGGATTATGGACTATGGAGACAGATGAACAGGATGGTTAATTGTTAGTTTGACCACTTTAGGCATTACATTAAATAGTAGCACACAATTTTTAAAAGGAGACAATTACACCGTCAATCACAATTGTTTATATGGCAATTAATCACCAACTAAAATTATAATTGTCATAATTAAGCCTAACTTCAACTCAGCTATGGAATTAAGTAATCATTGATTATTTGAGAGAAGTCTTAGAATTACTGTATTTAAAAAAAATGAACAAAAGAAATTTGGCTGGAGAACCAACAGTAGAACAGAAAATAGAAATAGTTCATTAAAATTAGGTTTAAAAATTGCACAAAATAATAAAATAAATTCTAAGACAGAAGTGATTTTCATTTGATAATCAATCAGACATTGTATTGTCAGCATGATGTTCACACACACACACACACACACACACACAAACAATGTGGGATTGTGCAACAGCATCCATCCTAATAAGCAGCTGAACAAACCTCTAATCACTGCATGCTAAAAGAAAGATTAAGACACAGGCAGAGTCTGGTTCATATCAGATACGTTCAAGTGAGCATTTCTGGGAAATGTAGTCCTTACAATTATGATAAAACTAGCTTTTAAACAACAAAACAGGCTAAGCTTGCTGGGTTTGGACACTTGACTTGGAGTGGATGACTGTGTTGCAGTTTACTGGGGTGGGGGGTGGGTTAGCAGGCATTTTATAGCTTTAAAACTAAGCTCGTCTCTGAGCTTTGATGCTCAGTGTTTCCCATATTTCTGACTGAGTGATGCACTCTGATGTGTTTTTGGGGGATCATATGCTCCACATTTGCACTTCTCTGAGATGACGTGCTGTGATGTGGGCTCTGAGGAGAGGCTCTCAGTGTTGAGGGGCTCATGTGTTCTTGGTGGCTCAGAGTGTTTCTCCTGTTTTGGATGGGATAAGGGGCTCCATTCATAAAAGCCCTGTTTAAAGAAAAATAAACCCACCAAGACACGAGGTCATTTTATGCTAACCGCTTCCTCATGTAGAAAGGCCGAACCCAGTCACCTGATATTCGCATGCGCACACACACACACTTGCACTTCAACATGACATTGGATGACTACAGTTAAAAACACTTGATTCAGTTCATCACTCTTCAAAGAACAGGACATGTAAGTGTGGACACTTGCTTATTATTAATTAACTATTATAATAATTTATTAAACTATTATACATTATTACACCACAGTTAGTTTCAACCCCACAATTTGATAGGCTGAGAGACATTCTAGGAGTGCCAATATTGCACAATAATGGAGCTTTAAGCATTACTCTGCCACATACACAACATAGCACTGATGCCAGGGCGTTAGGGTGGTTCAAGGTATGCATTCATTTTTTCCCCCCATTTTTCTTTCACAGTCAGTGAGCATCACAGTAATAAAATTGTTTGTTTTTGGTTTCTGTACTTTTTGTTATGATGTATATATAAACTGGTAATAATTGTTTATATGAGAAACTTTGCTGGCACTGAGCCTAAATACCCTAAATATTAAGATTTTTTCACCACATTGTTAATTATGGCAGATTAAAATAAGAGGGTTACATTTTTTGGAAGTCAAAAATTTTGGACCACCCTACCAGTGTGAATATACATGAATTTGACTGCAGTGGAAGGGCAGAGAAACAAAGTCAATACTGCAAAAGAAATGGACTCAATGTATTTACAGCTCAGCTGAAGAGCAATGACCCTGGTCAACTTTTAACAAAAATGAAATAAATCTGCTTCTACCAGCAGCTTCTCTGGGTTCACAGCTGAGCTTTAAAGATAAGAATGAACCTCCGAGCAGCCGTGAATTATATTTAATAGAAGACGCACAGCAAACCTCTTTTAAATATCAGTATATTTGTGTTTATAGTCTGTATAATAAACAGTACCGTATTTTCCAGACTATAAGTCGCGTTTTTTTTCATAGTTTGGCCAGGGGTGCGACTTATACTCTGGAGCGACTTGTGTGTGAAATTATTACCGTAATACATTATTACCGGTATATCATTTTACATGTTATTTTCACACTAAACCGCAAGAGGGCGCTCTAGGCCCGTGTTGAAACTGAGGATGTCTTATGTAAGCGACGTAGAAGAAGAAGCACTGCATCTTCTACCTCCGGAGTTAGCGGAGTTGTTTAAAAGTGACACCGAGGATGAAGATTTCATTGGATTTTAGTTATTTGGAGTTACACGGATGGTTTAGTAAACTTTTTTGTATATTATATATGCTATGTTTTTCTGAATAAATCTTAATATACGTTAACATACCAGGCACGTTCTCAGTTGTGTCAGTAACGTAAGCATACTGTTCAATTATTCAGCCTGTTGTTGCCTCTATTCTATTTTTAATTACTTTTCAAATTGACATGTCTGTGCTTGGTGTTAGACTTTATGAAATGAATTTCCTCCAAAAATGCGACTTATACTCCAGTGCGACTTATATATGTTTTTTTCTTCTTTATTATGTATTTTATAGCTGGTGTGACTTGTACTTTGGAGTGACTTATAGTCCGGAAAATAATTGGGAAATTATGTTCCTAGACTATTATAACTGAGGCACAAACACTGTTTTAGTAGCAAAGTGTCTAATAGAAGAACTACTTTACAGAATGTTGATAAACAAAAAATGTTTTCTCCACTTTAGGCCAAGTAATAAAAAAAAATTGGTGATCATCCTTTTTCACCAAAATTTTGGGTCGGGGGGGGGGGGTTGTGTTTTTTTTTTGATGTTTTTTTTTTGATGATGATAGAAAAGTATTGTGGCGGCTCTTGGGGGTGTCGGCCAATCAGATGGCTGCGTGTCCTACGGTATTTGCATAAAGTTCTCTTGTGTATTTATGGGGTCTATTTTGTAATTATTTGGGGTCTTTAAGAGGGGATTTTTGTATGTGTAATGATTGTTAGTTGTAGTCTAGTCTCTATGAGTTATTTTAGTGTGTTTTAGTTAAGTTACCGTTAATGTGTGTATTAGTACATTTAGTTAGTCTCGTCGTACTTCCGTGTTGTAAAGCAGTGAGCGTTTGCTACTCCACTTTCCTTTTTACTAAAAGAGCATTTAGTAAGCAAATGTCTCATCCTTTTACTTTATTCTCTTCTCCGACGCTACAGTATGGGCGGCACGGTGGCTTAGTGGTTAGCACGTTCGCCTCTCAGCACTGAGGTCTTGGGTTCGAGTCCGCATCTGAGCGGAGTTTCCATGTTCTCCCCGTGTCCGCGTGGGTTTCCTCCGGGTCTCCGGTTTCCTCCCACAGTCCAAAAAACATGGAGATCAGGTGAATTGGCTACTCTAAAAAAAAAATTACCCTGGTGTGTATGAATGTGTATGTCTGTGTATGTATGTATGTTTGCCCAGATATGGTTGGCACTCTGTCCTGGGTGATCCCCCTAGTGCTCGATGCAGTCCTCCAGGTGGACGGTCGCTTCCGGTTGAGAGTACGCTGTGCGCGATTAGGCTGCCGCTTCTCACCGGTGTTTGTGGTTGAGTGTGTGTAAATGGAGTGTGTTGATTGTAAAGCATCCTTGGGTATCTAGAAAGGCGCTATATAAGTGTGACGTTCCTTCCTTCCTTCCAGTATGCAGCGGATATTGAAATGTTGAAAACTTAAATAAACCATGTTAAACATAGATCATGTTCTTCTGGAGTGATTTACAAATTCAACTGAAGGACGGAACATCTCACCAGAAGACACTAAAACGACCGGCCATTCGTATTGACAGCCACTAGGAAGTGTACTGCACATGTGCAGAATTGATTTAGGATCACGTCATTGGAAGCATGCGAAATTTGAATGATTCTAGGCCAGACTAGGGTGTTTGGCGCGTTTTTTTTTGTTTAAAAAAAAAAAAAAAAAAAAGGTCGGGTGCTTTTTAGAGGGTCGGGCGGGGATGATCACCAATTCTTTTTTTTTTACTTGGCCTTATCTTAAAATCTTACTGTAATCAGTGATAACAGAACTATGGTTCAATCCCAGTAATACACTTGAGGGTTGTGAGATCATGTTAGATATGAACACTGGTATACTGATCTTCTACCTCTTGTGTATTATTTCTAAATTATAAGCAACTAGAAGTGGTCATGGTGGGATCAGGCAAGTTATTTATGTAAATAATGTTATTTTTACTGGGATGCTGACTCATGTGCTAGTATTCATTTAGTCCATTGTAAACTATAGCTTAAAAAAATTCTGCCAAAAATATCAGCCAACATAGCTTTGGAATTGGCTATAAAATGAATGATTAGTGCACTCCTGTGAGTAATGAAGTGCTACAGTTCCACAGTGTAAACTCTGCCATGTCAGAAGTACCAGGTTTATGATGTGCTCTAACCTGTACAATTACAAGCCTCGCCAAAGAAAAGCCGTTCAAGGTTAAAGGTTAAAATCCATTTTTTCACAGCCAACTTCACAGCGAGGTTACAAATATAAATGTCCGCTGAGAGCATTTAACAGCATCACCATGCCATGTCATTCTTTGCTTCAGCATTTGGCAAATGGTTCACCTGCTGGAAAGAGCTAAAGGTCTACACAAAGCTCCTGAAAGGAAGCTCTCTCACTGTCAAACACAGAAATATTCAGAGATTCTGATATCCAAAGACTTTCATAATCGCCAGCAAAAGCTCTCGATCTGCATGACGTTCTTCAGTACTGTTCTCTAAAGGACTCTGGTAGATTTACACCAGACTGTTTATGCCAGTGAGTGAAGGAAAAATCTCAGACAGCAGGAGATGGAGGGTTAGTAAGCTGGTTTCTGTCCATGGTGG
This sequence comes from Crenuchus spilurus, assembly GCA_036984385.1. Lineage (NCBI taxonomy): Eukaryota > Metazoa > Chordata > Actinopteri > Characiformes > Crenuchidae > Crenuchus > Crenuchus spilurus. Next base: position 6,267 of record BRDA01045313.1, read on the forward strand.
AAGTGATTTGTGTCTGGAATCTCATGAGACTGTTCAGAGAAAGACAATGTTGGGAAAAAGCTGGGGTTTATTTTAGTGCTGTTAGTGCTTAAGGCGGCGGTAAATAAGGCGAAAGGGTCGTAATCACTGGCCAATCATAACACACATGCCAAGAACAGAAAGCCTGCCAGACAGATGCAGCATACACCTACACATACATGCTGGTTTCTGTGAATTATAGGGACATTATATATACCATAAACCTAATAATAAACCCATAATGCATGTGAAGTCAGGCTCTGCCTCTTTACAAACTGCTGCCGATAAATCGCCTCCGGGCAGCCAATGCACTCAGGAGGAAAGAGCAGGATCGCCAGTTCTGATGGATCACCTGGCAGATGACTAAGCCAACCGACATTACTTAGTAGTGCTGGGGAGAGTGTGTCATCTTACCCACCCAGAGAGAGCACGGCCAGTTTTGCTCTCTTGGGCCCCGACTGCTGATGGCAAACTCGAGGATTCAAACTTGTGATCCTCAGATAAGTGACAGCGCCTTAGTCCACTGAGCCACTAAGGGCTTAGCATATGAGTTTAATCATCTGCAGCACTGCTGGTCGTCAAGGGTACAAAAATTCAACACTGTATTTAAAAATGTATCTAAAGCTAAAAAGCTTTTAAAAATCTAAAGCTGTACTGTCACTGTAACTGTACTGTAAGGTTCTCTCACCCTCTTCCAAGCGAGCAGGACTAGATATTGAGATGCATCCTCATTGAGGAAAGTGGACAGTGAAGGGCTCACACTCTGCATGCAGCCAGGCTAAAGTAATTGGGTACTTTTCCCTGATGCTCCTAATAAATAGCGGTTATGCAGTTTGGGACTTATTTTATAACTCGAGTCAAACCAATCTGTGCAGAATACAGTCAGGATTCTCTACAATCAAGACAGCTTTAGCACATAACATCAAAAACTGAAAGAACTGTGCCCTAGTGATCATAAACAGCTTATTTATATATCTCACTGTTATTTGTCACTGTAGAAAGGGGATTTCACTGCTGTAAAACAACAACATTCAGACTAATTTAAAAAAAGGTGGTTGAAGCAGCATCACAGAAATGTTTCCACAAGAATCTTCTTGTCTTTCGGCCCTGGCGGCGCAGAAGAATACAGTTTGACCTCTTTCTTTCAGCACAGGAAAAACAGACCCAAGCGATAATAAGAAACACATGCAGAGGAGTTTGAGGCATTAGAGACACCCATAAACACACACACACACACACACAGTACTCTAAATATACATTTACCACTGGTCAGTCTAAGTTCACTGTATTTGTGCTTGTAGAACAGTATGTGAGAAATGTGACCAATGACCACTCTGCTATCTGCAACCTTCAAACACAACTGTCGCATTTAAGTTTTGCATCATTCCAGTGATTTATTGGCATTTACACCATCAGCCATAACATTAAAAAACTCACTGTCTTACCATACTGGTGCACTTTGTAGTTACAGACTGTGGTCCATCTGTTTCTCTGTATACTTTGTTAGCCTCCTTTCACCCTGTTCTCCAATGGTCAGGATCCCCACAAAGCTGATATTATTTATGTAGTGGATCATTCTCTGCACTGTAGTGACACTGACGTGGTGGTGGTGTGTTGAGATCAAACACAGCCGAGCTGCTGGAGATTTTAAACACTGTGTCCACTCTATTAGACACATCTATCTCGTTGGCCCACCATGTAGATGTTAAGTCAGAGACACTAGCTCAGCACGGTTTGTTTTGGTCCTCTAGTCCTTGGTCAGGATGCTGTTGGCTGGACATTTTTGGATGGTGGACTGTTCAATCCAGCAGTGACAGTGAGGTCTTTAAAAACTGCGATGTATGGTCATGCTGTCAGGCGTCCACTGATTGGCCCATTTGGAGCTGGGAACCCTGCGCTTTCCTCCGAGCGCATTGGCTCCCCAGTGACGGTGCATCAACGGTAGTTGGAAAAGAGGCGGTGGCTGTATCACACACAAGAAAGGAGTCTTGTGCTTGTCTTCACCCTCCTAGAGTCAGGGACAGTGCAAAGTGATGGGGAGAGCCCCCCAGCGGATGGGATGGGTTAATTGGCTACTACCACATTGGGAAGGGGAGAAAATTGGCAAAAATTATACAAAAAAAAAAAAAAAAAAAAAAACCTGCGACGCCTGCACCAGCACAACCCACTGTAACACCACCACATCAGTGCCACTGAAGGCTGAGAATGATCCAGCACCCAAATTATACCTACTCAGAGGTGGTCCTCTGAGTGTTAACAAAAGCACAGAAAGACAATAGTCATAAATAAATATAACTGTATCTAATAAATGAACAATGGCTGTAGAAATTGTTGGTGTACCTTCTTCACAGTTTGGACGTCTGCTTTTATTTCCTGATTACTGGATGTACAATAATCCATTTTCAGTCTGAAATGTGTCTTTTAAGTGAGAGCTGTTTTATTCACATGCATAAAAATATACTGTTTTGGGAGGACACTTCTCTGGAAAGCATCTGAAGACTGAACACACACACCAAGCAGCAGAGACAAAAATAGCTTGATCTGGAGCCGTATCTCTAGAGTGTCGGGGGGCTGGGAGATGCTTAAACCCTCTAAACCCTTTTCTGGAGTCTGCAATCACATGCAGATCTGGAACTTGATCAGACTCCTCGGACTCGGGCTGAAGTAGCAGTAAAATGACTTTACCGGCTCTCGGAAAGTGGTTAGAAAGGAGGAGCTCTCTTAAGGGCGTTTCAAAAGTGTCTTGTGGCTAAAGATCTGGGCTGAATTCTGCACTTTCCAAACCAAAGCACTTCCCCTGAAAAGCCACACTCTGTTCAATCCAGTTTTCTTTTCATACTGCACCCCTGCCTCCAGTGCCGGCTCCAAACCCAATTAAAGTTCCCCAGTGCCCAGTTCACACACTTCATAAATTCATCGCATCACACTCTCATTCTCGCCAATTCTGCCAAACTCAATTTCCCCCTACACTCATTTAAAAAGAAGCCATGGACTTACAATGTACAACAAAGGACATGCTGACCAGTTCTCTGAACCACTGTGCTTTCATTTAGTCTCCCCTTCCAACTTAAAATCACCTTCACCCCCACATCCTCCTCTTCCTCCATCCTTCATTATGTCAGTGTTTCCTCCACAGAGAATAAGACCTTCATGTTTAGGCGGGCTGGCTTCCTGATCTTTGGCCCTGGACTATGTCACTAATTGCTGCCATACTGAAACTGCATGTGGCCAATATGTAAGAGCGGGGATTATGAGATTAACTAATAAGATATGAACGGCTATTCTGAGCAGATTATGGGCATCATCAGTACTTATAGAACTATGAACTGCATCAGGGGGTGGCACAATGGCTTGGTGGTCAGCACGCTAGTCTCTCAGCGCTGGGGGTCTTGGGTTCGAGTTCCCATCTGGGTGTAGTGTCCATGTTCTCTCCGTGTCTGCGTGGGTTTCCTCCGGGGTCTCCGGTTTCCTCCCACAGTACAAAAACATGGAGGTCAGGTGAATTGGGTACTCTAAATTGTCTGTGTGTGCATCCAGCCATGGATTGACGCCCTGTCCTGGGCTTAGTTGGGATAGTGGAATGACCTGCCCTGCGCCCAGTGACGGAGTAGGGGACTAACCACCACCCTGATAAGGATTAAGTGGGTGAAAAAATGATTGCATGGATGAATCACATCATATAAAACAGCAATTACAGCGAACCTGAAAACAAGAATTAGAGTATATTATACAGAAAATGTCTTATCACTATTTTTTACTGCTATGTGCCTCTTCCACAACGCTCAAAAAATTAAACACAGTGCTATATCAAAATGTATGTTATAAAAAAAGTTCATATTCTTTTAACTGAAAAAGACAACCTGTCATTTTATACTCATTACACATAGTGACATTTCAAGTCTTTTTTGTTTTACTGTTGATTAGTTTGGCTCATAGCTCATAAAAATCAATACGTCCAGAAGTATTAGAATTTCATCTGGAGTTTTGAGTAAATTACTATTCAAACAGCATCAATGTTAAAAACAAATGAGCTTGAAATATGTCACTTTACCTATAATGTATAAAAGTACAAAACAGTTTACCAAAAATCTAACTTTTACAATATTCTCATTTCTTGCACATACTGTGCATCATGAAACTCTCTGCAAGTATCACAACAGATCTTTGCTACATAATCCACTCTTATCTGTTTGCTGTTGGGTGGGAAAAAGCACGCCATTCAACTCACTAAAAAGTCAAAGATTTCTCTTTTTTATTTTTTTAATCAGAAACTTTCAAGAACGCAGCAGTGTGTGAGCACAGTTAATACTGCCTGCTGCGTCCAGCGTGGTGAAAGATCCAACTATAATACACAATCACTCCTCACCGTCCTTCACATTTTCCATCTGTACTCTCTGATTCCTCATTCTTTATTTCTGATCCCTCAGCTCTTCTTTTTCAGAGTCTAATACACACCACCTCTAATCTGCCAGGCTGTGTGTGTGTGTGTGTGTGTGTGTGTGTGTGTGTGTGTGTGTGTGTGTGTGTGTGTGTATGCGAGTGTGTGTGTGTGTCTCCTCGGACTTGCTTTGGGAAAAATCTGAGGGCCAGATGTGGAAATCGCTATACTGTTTTAAAAGGATGGGAAATACATTCACAATAAAAATAAATAAATCTCATCCAAATCTCTTTCACTCCTGGCTCTCCTGCAATAACTCAGGTGTGTTTGTGATCATACATGGCTAGGCAGACTTGTGTGTGCACGTGTGTGTAATGGTGGAGTAAAATAATCACAGAATGTGGCTGTTTTAAACAAGCTCCACAAACACAACGACACTTTCTGTACCGTTTATCAGCATGATTGACATTTGACATTTGTCGTAAAGCCGAGTAGAGTATGAGGCAGACCTCATGGAGACTAGGCCTAGGTGAAAAACAATAAGAACAAAGTGATTTTTCAAATCTAAATAATTCGCATTTTAGCTTTTTTAATGCCAAACTATACTCCAGGTGACGTGTTGCTTGACAAAAGAAAAAACAGTGGTGGACAGATGTCGGTGCTGAAGACTTTCATAGTCCTGCGCCAGCAACAAAATGTTGGAATAAAACATCATCTGCTTGGCTCACAGTTTTGAGTGCAGCAAACAGCTGTCTGCATTGTTTCAGAAACATACCACAGACATGTTAAAGGGTCTGCTTTTCAAATAAATGTAGCCTGAATTTAAATATATTTTTAGATATTTGTGAGAGGAGCTTAAATAAGCAGAGACATGTTTGTGAGAATGAGTCGGATTGCTCCACATGTTTTCCTCCGAATTGACTATTTATATAATGAACAGGAGTGGCTGTGGTATGTGAACATGCACAGAAGACCTCTCACCTAACACATCTCAAATATTCAATCTAGGAGCCACTGAATGACTCAAAACATCACCTCACATTTGTTAAGCTTTAGAAGAAAAAAAAAACACATACAATTTCTAAACACTGTAATAAGCAGTGTGCAGCCAAATCTGTTTATTCAGTTCTGAGCTCAAAACTCTTGTCTAGAAATGTTGAATGTTTTTTCACAATATATCAGCACATCTGATGTTTAGAGTAGATTTAATCAAAATATAGGTTTATGACACTCTTACTGTTTTGACACTGTTGTTGCTGAGTATGTTCTGAACAAAAGCCTGTGTAACACTTTGGAAACAAATCATTTTAAATGTGTTTAATTTGTGAAAAGTCAAGTCACGTCAGACTACATACATCAGAGTGTCTGAAATACCCTCAGACTCCAGTGAGTTAAATTAATCATTAAAGTTTCTATAGCTTTTACCACAACTTCAGCTGACATAAAATCTTGGTACAATGTAGACTAAACATAGTCAGACCACAGTAACAGGCCAGAATGTAGAACTTTAAGGTTCTGTCCAGTCAAGACAGACAACAAACATTGCGCAACAACATCTGCATCCCCTTTATTGAGCGACACTCATCACCTGGACTATAAATTGGTATTTAGTGTAGTATTAGCTTGAAGTTGATGATGTGGGAAGCTGGACAGATGGACAGCTGTGTAACTGTTCCCTCTTAACAGCACAAACTAATAACTAGCTTCTCTCAATGTTCACATTATGGAGAGCAAGAATGCTATATATATATATATTTTTTTTAATCACTGCAGGATAACAGAAATCAAGTCCACATCTCCTCTGCAGAGTGAACCTGACTCTGAATTGACTCAGATTGAATGCAGAGCAAAGTTGTATCAAATTAAGAATTGTAAACAATAATAATTTAAATGTATTAAAACCGAATGATGAGATTTTTGGACATAATGCCCAATAATAAACTGAAGTAATACTTGTACTGAGGCAGGCTGATAACACTAGATGATCTCTGGCTACATAACTATCTACCAGAGGTGGGAGTAAGTCCCTCATGTGCAAGTCACAAGCAAGTCTCAAGTCATTGCCTTCAAGTCTCAGTCCCAAGTCACTGTGGTGAGAACCAAGCAAGTCAAGTCGAGTCCCTGCTATAAGTCAAGCAAGTCACAAGTCAAGTCATACAGATATGGTCTGATCTACCCCAGTTTACACATTTAAATTAATACAGACATCGTATACAAACAAACAAAGTTTTATTTCAACATAAACTAAACCTATTAAACATCAAATAGACCTCAAACATACAATTACATAACTTACTTAATGGCTTACTTCCCCCATCAAGTGGATCACACCATTTCTCCATGACCTACTAATGCATCTCTCAAAGGTGCTTCTTAATTAACATTTCTGAGCACAAAAAAGTATTGCATCATCAACTGAATAGTAGATTAAATAAAAACAAGTATATAAAAATAAATAAAACCATATTGTCTGAAATGTAAACCTGTTACCTATAAAAACAATGTCTGAAATGTTAATATTACAAACATTACAAAACATTACATCAAACCATGAAAACATTCACATGTTTTAGTACAGTATGCCACATACTATTCATGTTATTATGTCCAGTTCATATCCACACTAGCAAACATTTCTGCCACAACATTAAAGAAATATTTAACTTTAGCATAACTTTCCAATTTAAGCAATCTCATCTTTACATATGCTAGATGTCAAGGTTGCTAGACAGTGTAGATATGAACAGAACAAAATAACAACAATAGCATGTGGCATACAAAAACCACGTGTTTTTTATTTTTTTAATTTATTCTTAATTTATTTTATTTTTTGTATACATTTTGTGTGTTTGTTATTTTGTATACATTTGGTCCGGTTAGGTTTGTTTCCACACTGCAATTTTGCAGCGCTGCAAGGACTTTTATTTTGAAACACCCACGTACTGTCGTCATCACTTACGTGGTGTGCATCTTCCTACACTCAACACTGATTGGTTTGTAGAAGGACGCGCATCTGACGTGTTTAAATATTTTTATATTCCGCTGCCGCAGTATTTCACTTAGGTTGCTCTGTCATGCTGTTATATCCTTTCTCTCTCATTATCTCAGAAAATAAGCTGCACGTTTCAGTATTTTTGTGCGTTTTTAAGCTGACTGTTCACATGTTCATTAGACCAAAATTATATTAAACATTTGGTCTCCTCCTCGCTCCATGTGCTACAACAGCTCAATATTGCTGCTGTTTAGCATTCTACGTGCTGCCTGCACTGTAAAGTAAGCTGATCCTGCTTCAAAATAAAATCTAACGTAATCTAACTTTGTTTTTAAATTGCAAATATTTAAATAAAAAAAATCAAGTCTTTGAGTCATCTGTCTCAAGTCAAAGTCAAGTCTCAAGTCATAAAGACCAAGTCAAAGTCAAGTCGAGTCTTTTAGCAGCGTTAGTCAAGCAAGTCTCGAGTCCTCAAAATTGCGACTCGAGTCAAGTCATGAGACTCGAGTCCCCCACCTCTGCTATCTACAATAGTAAAGTTCTACCAATTAACACTGCATGTAAGGACCAACAGAGCTACTAACAATGTCTGGTAATTAGACTTGAATCTAGTTAATATATAACATTTACTATGCATCCTGTGTTCAACATATGACATCATCATTGCCAAATTAATTTACAGGCAATGGTTTTTCACAAACTCAATATTAGGTCTATTTTCTCCCGAGATTAAACACTATGCCAAATAAATTCAAGCATATTAAAAGTGAATAGCCTGTATAAAGCAATGAATGCATATCTTCCTTTCCAATGTACCTTTAAGCCTTAAAGACAGCCTCCTTAAACTGTTGTTTTTTTAAATCCCTCTCCAAGTAAAATGAATGTGCAACTGGATCTGAATCAGGAGACATTGGCCAGTTTACAAACGTTCCACTCTTTCATTCTGATGAACTGTTGTATCTCTCTGTATGGTCTGCTCAGAGTTGATGTCTTGCTGCATTACGAACTTCTGCTAAAGGAGTTTCGAAGCTACCATCATCACTTGCATCAATAAAGACAACTAGAGCAGTTTCTAGAGGCAGTCATGCAGGTCCAAGCAATGAGACTGTCTTGTTTGTTTAGGATCATTTCCAGTTTCTCTTTCGTGCTACACTTCTCTCTTCCTATCAAGATAAGAGCTTATCTTCATCTCATCAGCCTATGAAACTTCACTCCAGGACTCTTCAGGCTCTATAAGTGCTTGCATGGGTTACTCTGTTCTTTAAGAGATCAGATGCACTGCATGATGCAAAGCTATCATCAGCACCAAGGAGATGTTTTGGTGAAAAATCATCTTTACATATTTTCCCCTGATCAGTCAAGATGTGTCTACAGCCAAACTTTGATTCTTTAGATTAGAAATGCAGCTGTCAGGCTAACAAAGACTAAAACTCAGTCATATAAATCACCCAGCGCTTTTCAAACTTTCCCAAATAACCCATGTGGGTGACTACTGAGTTCTAGTATTGAAGTTTCAGTGCTAAACTGAGGAAGTAAAATTTGGACATTTGGAAAATTGCTTAAATATATATATATATATATATAAAAAAAAGAATTCTACCCATTACACTCCTAAAATAGACGGTTCTTGAACTGTTCTTTAATAAAGAAAATGGTTCGATATAGAACTATGAACACTCAAAGAACTGTTCTCATTTATAAAGGGTTCTTTCCCTGGTGAAGAGAGTTCTTCAGATTGATGAGAAAAATGTTGTAAATGGTTCGATACAGAACCTTTGTGAAAATGGTATATTGGTATATAGCCCCCAAGTGGGTTCTGCTGTAGTTACGATATTACAAGCTTGCAATAATAGGGGAGCCCTTTTGATGCTAAAGAGAAACAATTTTCAAAAGGCGTTTATATAGAACCATCTACAAAACATTTCTCATCGAGCTGAAGAACCCTTTCATCTTGCCAAGAACATTCATGGTTCATTTTCTGTAATAAAGAACCCTTGAAGAACCATCACTTTTAAGAGTGTAGCATCCTTTAACAATGTTCTTGAATATTAGAGAATTCCCTCCTGCACTTGTCCTACATCTTCGGCTGTTCTGAAAGGGGGGGGGGCTTTTTACACATCTAAAGATCGTCATCAGCAATTGATATGCTGTTGCAAATTGCTTAGTGCTCCAGCAATTTTTTCTTCTTCAAGATATCAAAAGACAGCTGTTTATGTCGAAATTTGAAATGGTTCCAACTGCTGGAAACATGGAACACTTGAACAGCTGTTACTCTTTCATCCCCAAACTACATGCAAGACAATGTAACATAAGCAATACCCTGAAATTAAGACAGACATCATGTACACTGGCCTCAGACTCATCTTTATCTAAAACAACTTAAACAATATCAACAGAATCGTCTCAGTACTCTGATACTAATTGTACTTTTTTGGCCATCCATTTTAACGAGAAAGCTTGTTCTACAAACAATTAACACAACATAATGAACCGTAATGGAACACAAGGAGAAGAGGAACACTATTAAATGGATAAAAATGAACCACTAATCACTAAAGCGGTACACAAAGCATCCGAACTCAACTAAGTAAAGCAGCCAAAGGACTTAGGTTAACAAGTTAAACGTCTTTAATTTCTTGAGTGACTTGATCACAACACAACTGTTTTTTTTTTTTTTTTTGCCAATTTTCTCCCATTCCCAATGTGGTAGTAGCCAATTAACCCATGCCATTAACTAGGGGGCTCTCCCCATCACTGTGCAATGTCCCTGATTCTAGGAGGGTGAAGACATTTCCAAGCCTCCAACACTGCATGTGATACAACCACCGCCTCTTTTTGAACTACCGCTTCATACACCATCACTGCGCTCAGAGGAAAGCGCAGAATTCTCAGCCCCAAATGGACCAATCAGTAGACACCAGAGCCAGCAAACATTGCAATGTGTGAGTGATCGGGAGAGAGAGCACCATCTACCCGCCAAGAGAAAGCACCATTAATTTTTGCTCTCTTAGACTCCGGCTGTTGATGGCAATCAGCATGACCGGGATTCGAACTCGCGATCCTCTGGTTATAGTGTCAGCGCCTTAGCCTGCTGAGCCACTCAGGGCCCACAACTGTTATTTTTAAGAGAGATTTTCATAATTTGCCATAAAAGATGACGACATGTGCTATTACAATGTCTTGATGATACAGCTCTCTGTGGTGCAAGATCACAAAAGATTATGACAGCTGCTTCTAAGAATACTGGACGGGCCTTAAACTGTTGCTGATTTAGTGACTTGATGAAAATCTCTCCTGGAAAAATGAAATCAGACAGTGAAAGGCTTCACATATGGTACTGGTATCCAAGACAAATGACTATTGTACCTCAATGCCAGCCAAAGTACGCTGAAGCAACAAAAACAAATCAAGAAAAGAAAACACAAAAAGGAAAGAATGAATTGGTAGCTTTTGGCAACTTAAATTCCATTTCATTAGTAAAACAAATGCATCTAGACATATTTGTATTCTGTGCATAATTCATAATCCAAGTGGCATGATTCCTGAACCTTTATGACCACCAAAGGCTCTTGATTCAGTTTTTTTCCACAATGATACCTTCATAAAGCCCTTGACTGTACACTCTCATGGGAACTGATTTTTATAGCATCCCTGACCACTACTGGTGCACAAAACCAGCTCAAAACGCATTGACAGTGACATCAACACCAGCACTTTTCACATAAGACACTCTGTGGAACTCCAGAAGTTCCATTTAAGGCTTACCAATAACACAATCATGACCAACTGGCAAAAGCCTTAGGTGACTGCAGCTGTCACACAGCAGATCAAAGTTGCAGATGCTGATGCAGAGAAAAGAAAGAGAACAGAGCTGAGTGTACTGAGAGTAGAATACAGCCTGAAACGAATAGGAAAAAGACTCCTGAGATCTAAACACAGCAAGCAATGCATCAAATCTTTACAGTCTTTAAGAGATCAGTAAGAGACCTCAGAGTGCACCTGTACTTTTACTAAGCTATAGTCAAAAACAAGAGCCCGTTACTAATCCTAAGCTCATTCACTATATTCAGCGATTCTACTACATCACCTATTATCCACTTTTTTACATTCTGAGATTATCCAAAACTGTCCTGTGCAAAATTTGTTTAAAATGAACTAAAACAGTTCAAAGCAACAGTAATTTCCATTTTGGGGGTAAAGGTTTGTTTCCAGACACTGTATTTTTAATCAAACAGCAGCTCAACTGATTCAAACTAACGAGGTATTGATTCACTGAAGCAGGTAGTTGGGTATGAAGCAGCATGAGTAAGATCAAGTTTGAGACTATATATATATATATATATATATATATATATATATATATATATATATATATATATATATATATATATATATGAGAGACAGAGAGAGAGAGAGAGACAGACACAGAGACAAAGAGACAGACACAGAGACAAAGAGAGAGAGAGAGAGAGAGACACAGAGACAGAGAGAGAGACACAGAGACAGAGAGACAGAGAAAGAGAGACAGAGAGACAGAGACAGAAAGACACACAAAGAGACAGAGAAAGAGAGAGAGACAGAGACAGAGAGACACACAAAGAGACAGAGACAGAGAGACACACAAAGAGACAGAGAGAGAGACAGAGACAGAGAGACAGAGACAGAGAGACACACAAAGAGACAGAGAGAGAGACAGAGAAAGAGAGACAGAGACAGAGAAAGAGAGACAGAGACAGAGACAGAGAGACAGACAGAGACAGAGAGACAGAGACAGAGACAGAGAGACACAGAAAGAGACAGAGAGACACAGAAAGAGACAGAGAGAGACACACACAAAGAGACAGAGAGAGAGACAGAGAAAGAGAGACAGAGACAGAGACAGAGAGACAGAGACAGAGACAGAGAGACAGACAGAGACAGAGAGACACAGAAAGAGACAGAGAGACACAGAAAGAGACAGAGAGAGACAGAAAGAGACAGAGAGAGACACACACAAAGAGACAGAGAGAGAGACACACAAAGAGACAGAGACAGAGAGAGAGAGAGACACACAGAGACAGAGAGACACAGAGACACAAAGAGAGAGAGAGACAGAGACAAGTTAAGATCTAGTTGTGCAGCTCTGGAGGTTCCAGCACCACCTTCACCAGATTCCAAAAAGTAAACAACCCCAAAGCCTTTTGTCATTGTGACCCAGGTAGAGAGAGAGTACATGTTAAAGATCATATACCCCTCTATATTGAGTAAATAGACATTTTGTAAAGCCATTATCAGTAAGAGTGTAAAGGGGTGGTTGTCTCCACTCACCTCCTTCAAGATACTTGATAGTAACTATAAATACAGACTTTCCAAACTGTGTTACATATCATTTTGCCAGACTGCCTACAAGACGTGATCAGCATTGCATATTTAAAAAAAAAAATGTCAGAAAGGATACAAATAAAACCAAAGTACTTAAAAGAATTATGTGCGGTGGCTATGGCTCAGGTGGTACAGTGAGTTTACATCAGTCATAGGGTTTGTGGTTCAATCCCCAGCTCCTGCTGCCCATGGCTGAAGCATCCTTGAGCAACTGCTCCCTGGGTGCCGCGGCTGCCCATCACTCTTGGCATGTGTGCTCACTGCCTCCTAATGAGTGCGTGCTCAATAGTGTGAGAATTTGTTCACAGCACAAATGGGATAAAGATAAGACAAATTTCCTCTGTGTTTAGAGTAGGTTCATCCGCCTTCCATAAAAGGGAGATTACTTTCCATCATTACTAATGCACCACATAGGGTTAATAACCAGAAGACTAAGAATGTATAAAATCAAACACTACACTCCATCAGCAACTACGGAAAGAAATTGAGGAAGAAAAAAATAAACCATGAACAGAAGCGAGCCTCCGGTTACGAACCAGCTCATTTTGTTTTGGCTTGGGAAGGTGGTTCAGACATCTGTTCTGGACACATTAGCTGTCCGCTGCGAAGCCTGCGCCAAAGTATTCCTCTCTTTTCTCCAGCATGATTGCGAAAAACAGCGCGCTGTGATCCAGTTGTCTCAGTATCCATTGGACACGCTGTCAGTGCTAATCAGACTGAGCGAGACAGCTCCCAGATAGAGAGTGAGTAAGAGAGAGAAAATAAGAAGGAGTCTGGCCATGATGTCTCAGCTCTGCTGCTTTTAAGATGCTACGTGCGGTCCAGGCGACCTGTTTAACAGGCTGGCCAACAGCGGCATGTATCTGACCCACTTTTCTACACATCTGCCTTTTCTTGCCCATTTACTTTATTATAAAATGTATTTATTTCATTGATCTCCTCTGGCCTTCCCTAATACTATATTCTAAAATATTATAAAGTTGATACGCAGGTTTACACATCTGAAAAAGCGGTAATGTACGAAGGGCGAGATGTCCACAAATGAGCCACAGAATGTGTCAGGACCTGGCAACGTTGCCCTCAAGTGGACAAAAATAGTCAATTCTGCTCATAGAAGAAGCAGCACTTATTACTGATCCCCTTAGAAAAATCCTCTGCATTTTAAACATCTCTGCAGTTAACACACATACATGCACTAGCAAGCACAGCTCAAACACTATGGGGCAGTGAGCACACACACAGCACACAAAGCAGTGGGCAACCACCTGCTGCAGTGCCCATGGAGCAGTTTTGAGTTACGTGACTTGCTCAAAAGCACTTCAGTCATGATCAGCCAGAGAACTAAACCACAAGACCAGGTCCCTAAGCAACAGGTGACGGCAGCAAATCAGCATATAGTCATCCTGCCATTGCTAAGTAGAAAAGAGAGAAATTCACTAGTCTTAAGGAACATAAAACACTGTACAGTCAAGCCGTTTCCAATAGTCAGACAGAGCAAGAGATGGGCACAAAGAGTAAAATCTATAAAGAGCAATCACATTCAAGTGTGTGTGTGTGTGTGTGTGCACTCTCTGATGCTGCCATGCCTTTCATACAGCTCTACAAAGATGTCCGGGTCTACAAATCAACAAGCTGCTTTACAGAAAACAAGAACGAATGAATTTCAAAAGAGGAGTGTTTTCAACCAGCTTCCAGAGGTAAATATTGGAGAAAGCAAATGGGTAGAGATGGCAGAGTCTTTCTGCTTTATGAATGTACACTATTAAACCATCAAACAATTAAGCTTCTGCATGAAAATCACCCTTGCAAATACCTCAAATGCGGGAATCTCAACCGCATAATTTCCGTTAGTGGGGGACTGTGTTTGCTCTCTGAGGGGCAGCTGTGGCCTGGTGGTTAGGGATCTGGGTCTTGTGACTGAAAGATCACCAGTACAAACCCCTTGTAAATCATAAATAAAGTGCCCATGAGCATGAATGTATGAAGTGCCCTTTGAGCAAGTGCCCTTGACATGGCACCTAACACCCACTGCAGGAAATATGCAAGAAAATCAAAAAAGTACCAAGTCAATGACCATGTTTTTAACTTCACTAAGCTTAAAGTGTAGTGTGGGGGTCTTTATTTATATCTATGAGAAACAGAGCTGTAACAGGCAGCTAATTTCACAGTCAGGATGAAAGCTTCGCCTACAAGTAAATGTATGCAGAACAACTGTAATCAGGTATGCAGATGTGGCCTCTGCCTGCTCTGGAAGCACATATGGCAATGTGACGGCAAGAGAAGTGTGTGTTTCTGTGGGAGGTGAGCGTGAAAATGTAAATAGAGGTGCCTGAGTAAGTGTGTGTGTGTGTGTGTGTGTGTGTGTGTGTGTGACAGTAATGAGAAACAGGTCTCAGTGGGGTGAGAAAGGAGATTCTGGGATTAGAGGTGGTAAATACTGCTCCTGAACACAGAAGTGACCCCATACAGAGAAAGCCACAGCAGGGACAGGCCAAATACTGCCCCCCCTGCTGAAAGACATCAGCTCACTTCAGGAGCACTGCAGAAACCCAGCCCCCCCAGAGAAGAGAGACTAAACAGGAGGGCTAAATTTATACCCAGTGCAAAATGTAAGCCAGGTCATGGGGGTTATGCAGTTCCAGCTACAAGAAGGTGTTTTGTTTTGACACCAGTTGAGTGATGGCCATGACTTTTTCTTGTCTGAGAAGCCAGGGAAAGAAGGATAGATGTGTAAAAGCAGGGGAAGGAGGAGAGGGATTTTAGCCCAGTTTTCCAGTCACCAACCACTTTTTGTGGAACGGGGATGACTCTGGGCTCGCTCAGTTGTGTACTGTGAACTGCTGAAAAATGCTTGCAGATTGATCGCCGACCAGTCACAGACGCCTGGGAAATATGTGATATGCTGAATGTGTGATATCTAGTTGGCGACTGTGTCAACAGCGGTAACTACCTTCAACCAATGAGATCATAGAGATAACCACGTGTCCGTTGACGCAATCTCTCCGTTATTGTTATTGTGACTGCACTGCAGAAATAATGTGATTGATTACATCTGTGATCAATGTAATGGCTCTTAGCAAGCGAGCTGGCTGTTTGGTTCTCATGACAAAACGTGTTTTTGGAGAGCTTAGTCTGTGGTTAGTCTGTCATGAAAAATTGTTTAGTTTGTGACCCCATGTCGCCAACCAGTCATGTACTGTGAACGGCACAATGACAGACAACTCAAAAAAGTCGTGTAGTGTGAACCTGGCATTATGAACATTGCAGCCCATCAAAAGTTTGGGGTTATCTAGCTTTTCAATTATGTATAACAGTAGTCCCTCATTTATTTATGTGTATAAAAATGTTTTAAACTCTTAAACCTAGATCATTTTAATAACATACATACAGCAATTCTCCATTCCTTCAACATGTCGAGAAGCTCAATCTTCTCTTTTATTGTCAGCATCATTCGGTGGCGTTTGGATTCATTGCCAGTATCCTTAGAAGCTGCAGAACGTTTGGGTGCCAACGTAGGAATTGAATAAATTCAGTTTTTACAAAAAAATCTCACAAATATAGTACGTTCACAACAATGCAGAAAGAAAACTATGCACGGGCAGCAGTCAGATGCAGAAGCAAAACGAGAGATCTTACTGTACAGCGTGCACTACGCATCTGTAGCAAAAATTCTTACATTAATACTTATTGAAATCATGCAAAACAGCGAGTCCACAAAGGTTGAACCGCGAAATAGAGAGGGACTACTGTATTCAAATATTATGAACAACAAATGTTTTCACAATATTAAATGTTTTGATGTGGCACTGTATTGTAGGGAGGCAGAGTTCTCAGACAGAACACACATTACATTCAGAAACATCAAGAACATGGAAGGCAAGCAACCCCTTATTTATAGAAATCACAAAATATCTGCCTAACTAATGCCTTTTCTTCCAGCACTCCCAAAACAAAACCCACAGCATGTCATTTATCAAAGCCGGCTATCAAAACCACAGTTCTGCACTCCATCAACAGGAGACTGACATGACCACACAATCCTCTCTCCATTAACACTGTTTACATCTCAGCACTTGGAAATCTCTCACATTCTACCCATCATTGCAGGAAGTTACACAGATGTGGCACATGAAACATGTTCATTAAGCACTACTGTCTTTCTCTCTAGGTTTCGTCTCACGCTCTTCCCAGTCATGCTCGTAACACTGAACTGGTTAAAAGTATAAGATCCAGATGAAGAGTTAAATATATATTCTTTATTATAACAATGCAGAGTAAGATAAATACATCACGTAATAACAATTATAATAATTACAATTACGCCTGAATTTTCACATTTTCAAAGATTCTCTCTAATGTTCTAGAGACAGAAGAATGTGAACATCTTTGCACAGGGGTGGTTTAGTAATGGACAACAGGCTTTAAAAGATGGCTTTCAAGATGCATGCAGCATTCACAATTCAAATGTTTGGGTTGTTTTGCCAAATTACTGTTTGATTATACTGAACTACTAGTCTGAATCATTTCTAATTGGAGGTCATGTTACTTGTTTCAGGCGATTCTTCACGTTCTCCACCATCTGATCTGCTAAAAACTTCCTGGGAATAAAGGAGAACCAGAAGGCCAAAATCAAACCAAAATCAAAAGCACAGCAGCCATGAAAACAGCCGTATGGAACATGAACGTTTTGCTCTGCCTGACCCTCGTCACCCTTGCCAACTGTCATTTGGGCAATGAGCCACGATTACCTCGGCGACGCCGGTCACCCACTGACGATGCCAAGAGGTGCGCATACACCTTCCTGGTCCCTCAGCAGCGAATCACAGGCCCAATATGTGCCACGGCCTCAGGGCCTGAGCCGGACAAGGAGCGAGTGACTCGTATGGACATCTCAGATCTGAAGGAGGTCCTGTCCAAGCAGCGGCGAGAGATCGAGATGCTGCAGCTAGTGGCCGACGTGGACGGCAACCTGGTGAACGAGATGAAGCTTCTGCGCAAGGAGTCACGCAACATGAACTCACGTGTTACACAGCTCTACATGCAACTTCTGCACGAGATCATCCGCAAGCGGGACAACTCACTGGAGCTTGTGCAGCTTGAGAATCGTGTACTCAATGTCACATCTGAGATGCTGAGGTTGGCCTCACGTTACAAGGAGCTGGAGATGCGGTTTGGAAACCTGGCTTCAACGGTCAACAACCAGTCGGTGCTGATTGCTGCGTTGGAGGAACGCTGCATGCGTGGATTCAGTCGACAGGATCTGCCGGCTGTACCGCCTCTGGTGCAGGTGGTGCCTGAGACCATCCCAGCTAACAACAACCGGTTTACCAATGAGATCCAGAGGGACCACAGTAACAGGGCCTTCCCACGGGGCAGCTCACGCATGGATGCTTCGCCCACCATCGACCCTCTGGGTGACCCCCCACCGCCACAAGGCACGCTGACCTCTGATGGTAAGTGATTGATAATTATTGGCAAATATGAATGCACACAGAGGAATTTGACCTTTAACCAGTCTTTGCAGTGAAACTAATGTGCACACACACACACACACTTGTGAACACAGAGGGCAGTGCCTGAAATGGTGGGCAGCCCCTATTCACGGTGCACAGGAGAGCAGTTGGGGATAGGTGCCTTGCTCAACGACACTTCAGTCATGACCTGAATGGGGAATGAACAGACAACCTTCTGGTCACAAGACTAACCAGGCCTGATCCTGCCTTTAAAGCCTGAGAACTAGTTCTAGAAACATACATGGCATGGCAACTACCTCACGTTCAGTTACCTCAGGAGTTAGAATGAGTGTTTATGCTTTTATATTATGGCACTTATTATAATACTGACTTCTTAACTCAGTTGCTAATTGTAAGGCTTATTAGCTAATAATAACTACCATGCACGGTTTGTAGAGAGAGGAATAGAAGTGTGAATCAGGCAATGAGTCATTAGAGTTTAAGGGCAAACCCATAAATGCTGTGCTGTGGTTGGCAAGAACAAAAGCATTGTGGGTGCAGAGGACATTATGAGATAGGCTGCTGAGTGTGTGGAAATCACACAGAACATTCCAATAGTGTAATTCAAGAACCCCCTGATCCAAAATATTATCCCTTTGGCAAGAGGAGACAACAATTAACCAAAGTTCAGATATTCCTCTACAAACACACAATATTCAAGCAAAGAGGAAAGTCAGAGTACAAGAGAGCCAAAGAGAGATGTTCAATTATGTTAGCTTTGTTCAGACATTTAGGCATACATGTGCAGTTTCCTGAGTGAAAGCCATCTGTCACGATCAGCACTCTGACACAGAAGATGTGGAACGTAGAGCGTAAAAGCAGCAAGATGTCCACTAAACATCTTGCCAAGTAATCTTCCCAAACCGGCACACGAGCACTTATACCGGCACTAACACACACGATAGAAAGTCTCCTTGGGCAAATTTAAGCGTGAAAACAATTTTCATGGCAATACTTTCTGGGCAAAACATTATCCAGAAAAACTGAGCCGGCAGAGTCTGGCAGCAAGAAAATAGAGGACAAAACAGGGCACGTCATTTATGGATTTTGAAAAGGCAAAAAAGGCCGGAATAAGAAAACTTCACCACCTGTAACAGAATGAGAAAGTGGAAGATAAAGAAGAAGAAAACAACATGATGGAATGCACACATAAGGAACATGTGTAGTATAATAGTACAGTGGTGCGGATATAAAGAGAGACATATGTAGCATGTTTCTACAGGCCAGACAGCGGTCATATGGCTTAGAAAACGTGATGGAGAGAATTTTACTGTATGAGTAAATCACAGCAATCTCAGTGCAGAGCTTCTTCCTGCTTTCTGAGAAAATAGCACCCCACCCGCCCACCGGTCTCTGTCTCTCTCTCTCTCTCACACACACACACACACACACACACACACACACACACACACACACAATATAAGTACTTGCTCTGAGAATATCTCAGAAACATCCAGCACATTAAATCACAGTCTTTTGGTCTGCCTGAGGATATAAAAAGAGGTCAAGCATATTTAAGAACAAATGCGTATAATGTGTATTTATTTGTGACAGACAGATAAGACCGAGACAGACAGAAAAGAGAGAGAGACAGACGGACAGAGAAATAAATGCTTTATTGTCATTGCTTACTAAAAATACAAGGCATCAAAGCTCTGTTCATTTTCCTTAAATTGACAGACAGAACAGGATGCCTGCTCACAGTGAAGAATGTGTCATTAAATGCTTTATGTTCTAAAGTGCACATGCCAAGAACATAGTGATATGAATGGAAACCAGCTGACACTGGGGCTCACAGCAGACCTTAAGCCTGTGATAATAGTGATATACGACAGTCTGCTTCAGAGACTGACAAACTCTTTCCCTTCACCTTTACTAATGAAACCAGAAGGGCAGCACTCCTCCCCAAACCCACCCACACCCCTATGCAAAGATTAGGACTGCACAATATACCATTTTTTCCACATATTAACAACATGTTTGGCCTTTGCACTCCTGCTATTGCAGAAGACTGTAGCATGTAAATAAGCCTCAAGACCAATGACATCTGTTCTGTATGAAATGAGCATCCTGATGTAGCTCAGATGATGCCTGGATGAAATGATACATGTTTCATCACGTCAAATCTAAATATCTAATCACAACACATAGAACTGAATATAACAATATAACTATGAATGCACCAATATGGAATTTTCTGGTTCAGTAATATAACCAATAAGCAACAAGATATTCTGGCCAAAACTGATAGTATACCAACAATTTAAATATACTATTTTAATGTAAATAATGTAATAAAACGTATATATATATATATATATATATATATATAACAATGTAAAGAAATAATAATTTGCACAGCCACAGAACTTTTTCACCTTGTCACCCAAGTCAATCATTGCGCCTTTGTCCGTTTCTGAACTTGAGTTGACCTTTGGTTGCCATTACTACCAAGTACCATGTTGGTTTACCATGGCAGTGTCTACAGTACATATACAAAATCAATCTGACCTCATATCAGATGCAGTTCCAGATACAGTCCTATTGTACAAGCTAAAAACAGGACACAAAATCACTATTTTTTACTATCAACCAAAATTCCAATATCGGGACAATAATAGTTTAGCTGTTTGATGGTAAATAATATAGTGATATATTGTGCATCTCCATATTTTATCTACACTGTGCAGTCCTACTCTATCTTCCCAGAAGGCACAATGACATGACAGTGCTGCGACAACTTCATCTGCGTTCGTGCAGCATTGATATAACATTGTGAAGGTTCGATGCCTGCTCGGACGTCTTGGTATGACATATACTTTCTGTCTAGTAAGAGGTCCACGCTCTTTATTTCACAGAAGTCTCCAGCTGTCACTCTTAATATCACAACACTACTGAGTGTTCTAACAGCCATGCACCTCCTGACCCGTAAAAGACTGAAGTACCAAGCACGGTGCCAAATCACTGTGTTTATTACAAAGCCTTAAAGGACTCAAGGTTGAAATAAACTAGAATTTTCCACACAATTTAACAGACTTTTTAAGAACACATTAAGGCAGCAACTTTCTAGTGATTGTATTTTTATTTTTTATGTTTATGGGTTGTTGGATGTCACAAGAGACTTTTACAGCAATTGTGGGTTTTGCTTTTAGAGGAGTAATTTACGCCTGCAGTGCTTTTTATCTTTATTATTATTATCTTTAGCTATGCTTTTTAATGGGAGCAACAAAACAAAACAAAACATGAGTGAAAACAGACTTATACAATTACAGAGACTTGGACAACAAGTTAAGAAAGGAAAAATAGATGCTGGCAGGTTCACCAAATGTGTCAAAGACATGGACCTCTCCACGGCTTCATTTTCCATCTTATCAGGTGAAGCACTTACACTCCTGATGACCCCTGAGCATTGGCAAACTAGAAACATGCACATGTGGGATTGTGTGGTTTTGGAACAACAGTTCCTAACATTCAAGTTAGTCAAATCTGATTGGACTACAAATCCCAGCATGCCAGAGCTCTCCAAAAGTAATCCATCGTCACTCAGCAGAGCCTCTAATGTCTTCCCCCTTGTCTATGACCCTGAACAGTACATAGATTAAGTTACATACCTCCTTACTTCTAGTTCCAGAGTGATCCATCTTTCAGAGCATCCAGCCTAACCAATGTGGTTCTACCCGGCTCTATTCCCATACTACTGACCACTAATAGCAGTCAACGAAAAGCCTCCTTCAACTAAAAACACACGTTTAAGACCACAGTTTACGCTGGACAAGCTAGGCACTAACCGCTACACCACTATTAAGTAGGAAGAAAAAAAAAGCAGTAAGGAAGCTGAGGAAGCAAGTGGCATAGAGGAGAATGCTTCATACCATTACACTGTCACTAAGAACAGCAGGTATAGCACAGGCACATTTTTGCCTGGCGAGGAAGATACAAACAATCTT
Source organism: Crenuchus spilurus (assembly GCA_036984385.1). NCBI lineage: Eukaryota > Metazoa > Chordata > Actinopteri > Characiformes > Crenuchidae > Crenuchus > Crenuchus spilurus. Next base: position 28,476 of record BRDA01045313.1, read on the forward strand.
ATTCCCCTGGAGTCTGAGGGTATTTCAGATACTCTGATGTAGTCTGACATAGCATGACTTTTTTACTAACTACACCCATCTAAAATTATTTCAGCAACAACAGTGTTGAAATATTAAGAGTCATAAATCTATATTTTGAATAATTCTGCTCTAAACTTAGACTTTCCAAAAACCTGTTTTCAGATGTGCTGATATATTGTGAATAAACACTCAACATTTCTATTGAAGACTTTTGAGCTCAGAACTGAACAAACAGAGGTGTTGGCTACAGACTGCTCATTAAAGTTTAGACATTGTGTGTGGTTTTATTTCTAAAGCTAAACTAATCTGAGGCACCACTGCCTTTTCCTCAGCCACTAACCCTACATTGAATATTTATGAGGTACGTGTGAGATAAGAGATCTTTGTTGAATCCACATTCCACAGATTCCAGGCTGCTGGATTCCACCAATGCAATGTCCGGAATTACCATGTCATTATCATATGAATGACAGAGTGTGTCTTTTGAATGTTTGGTTCATTCAGACAACGAAGCTGTCTGACTCACTCTCACAAACATGTCTCTGCTTATTTAAGCTCATCTCACAATTTTCTAAAAATATATTTTGATTAAAAATATAATTACTACTTCAATTGTAAATTGTTACTGAATCAAATACAACTATGTTCCCTAACTAAACATACACAACATATACTTATGCATTATGCAAAATTAGAATATTGTGTTCATTTGTGTTCATAATTTAACACAAAAAGGTAAACGATCATATATTTTTTATTCATTAAACATTAAAGGCCCTGGCGTCTGCCATCATCAAACAAGCCCAGTCAAGTCAAATTTATTTATAAAGTGCTTTTTACAACTCATGTCACAAAGAAGCTTTACAGAATTTGTGATAAAACAAAAGCTCTGCTGAGCCAACAGCAACAGTGGCAAGACTCCTTCAGAGCTGGAGGAAGATACCTTGGGGAGGAGCCAGACTCACAAGAACCCATCCTCTTCTAGTCAACTACTTACGTTCTTGATAGATGACACAATCCTATGATGTTACTGTAGCGATCAGGTATATATAGTGACAGAATGTAAGCAGCAAATAGAGTCCATATAATCTTCAATGTGGTCAGTAGTGTAGGGCATCTGGAACATGTCATAGTAGTTGCATAGTAGTGAATAAGTTGCACCGCGTTGCATTGTATTCAATGCTCATCGCGATATTTGGTCAGGATACAAGGTATTTTGGTATCTCAGTAGGCTTCAGTAGATTAAGTTTTAACCACTACACTTGCATCACAAGTGTATTTAGCAGCTTACTTAGCATTCCCTACACTGACAACTACTCAGCAACAACACAGGCACTAACAACGTCATGCGACAGTCAACAAACTTTGCGTTGCTAATGTTTGTGCTACCTTTAGTCTCCAGAAACTGGCCACAGTCATTGTAAATGAATGCACACGTGACCATTTTGCAGCATTGCAACCCTCCCAATGTGAATACAAGGTTACTGGGAGTCTCAAAGCGGCCAGCAGTGGCAACCAGTAGGATGCATTATTGGTTAGATGTGCAAACATGTATTGAGCAGCTTCACTCCAAATCTGCAAGTTTTGACGGTTGCAAGTAATGACGGTTTCTACAAACTATGTTTTGCTACAAGTTCCTATATTGACTGCATCATTCCAAGCTTCTTTGCTCATGTCTGTGTGATTATCACTTTGTTTCATGTTTCAGAGCAAATCACCCCAACACTTCTTATCATATCTGCTGGAATGGCCAAGCACATGAACAGAACATCTAGTACATCATAGATCAACATATTTTTTTCCATAATCAACATCACTGACTTTGACAAATACTCTTTGCAGCACTATTAGAAGAAACATGAGTAACTCCAGCGTATTTTGGGGGTCCATACGGACCCCAGCTGAGAAAACCAGCCCCCTTGCTGATGCCTGCTGGGCAAAAGCTATTTGGCACAAAGCCTAACTGTGTGAGCTCAATGGCAGTCATTGATAGGGCTGCTGGCCTAGGTTGGATAATCCAGCTGTTTCAGTATGACCACAGCCACTGAAGAACTTCCCCTCAACAGAGGAAACGGCCTTTCACATAGACAACCAACCGCACCGCCCAGAGGGCTTGAGCAGGACATGTCTGCCCTCTCTATCCTGTCTTCCATCTTCTCCTTTTTCCTGGCTCACCCCTGTATGACTGATAATGATTTTAGCTTGAGGCTAATGGTACAGGGATAGCCAGGGAATGAGAGCAAGAGAGATAGCAAGAGAAAAGGCCTTGGACATGCTAACTCCATTAGGAGAGGAGGGCTTATTGAAGAGCCAGTTGAGCATGCAGGACAGAGACACAGTGCTGTTGCAGAAAGAAGCAGGCAGAGCAGGTCTGCTCTGGGCTCTCGCACACCTCTCTGGGGAGCCACTTCAGGCAGAACACAGGATCTCTCAAAGCCTGCTGAACAGAGGAGCATTCTTAAAGCCCTTAACCTTCAAGTCTGTTAGGAGTTTCAGCAGGCACACCCCTGGACGTGAATATCAATGCGTCATCTCACAAAGTGCAGAATAAGACATAACAGGCTGGGAAACAGGCTGCTAAACATGTGTCCGCTTTATCCTTCATCCATCTAGTTGTCTTTGCTTTGGCGTGAACGGCGCAGATTCTTTATCCAAAAGAATGGGGTCATGGGTTGTGAATGACTTTCAGACTGCACTTACGCAAGTATATGCGCAGTTCATGAACCAAATTAATCTGAATTAGAGAAGTTTCCAGAACACAGCCAGTACAGGATGGCTTCTCCTGTCCTCCTCACGCTGCCTCCATCATTTTTAAATAACTCACTTTAGATTAGATCTGTTTATATTTGAGTCTCAATTGAAGATTAAAATTCAGACTTAAAATGACAAGATGCAGCTGCTGCTTGTGACGAAGAAGCCAAAACGCAGTCATACAATTTTGCTCACTTTCAGACTGACTGATCCCAAAGGGAGATGCAGCATTACAGCAGCAAGACATAAATGCACATAAAGACACATCAGGCAGAAATCAGAAAAGATGAGTGTAAGAATAGAATATGAGAGAACAGGTATAGAAGCATATATTTTTACATATAAAAAAAACATAATATAGATTTGTGACTGGTATTGCATTAAAAGGTAGTTTAATTCACTATAAGAGTGAATTGAGTGAACTCCTATTCTAGCGTATCCATTATATTTTTATGTCTCCCACCAGAGTGTGTGGAGTAGCAGCTTTTGTGGATTTTATCACAATATCAAAATGGTTAGATTGAAATTGTTTTCTTATGTCACCAAATGTTTGAGTGGTAGTGTGTATTGCACATATTTTACATATAGTGTATATTTATAGTGCATGTATATATACTGTGATGTGCAGAGTACATGGAGGAGCAGATTAATAATGCTCCTGTAGAGACTTGTTGTAGGGTCACTTAATGCACTTCTACTGTAACATGCAGGGGGCGCGAGTTGTGACGTATTGTCCAATACAATACAGTCCAGAAGATTCTTAGTAAGACATGAAAAGTTGCTAACAGTATTTTTGAAGTTAATAAACTTGTGAAAAAGCCCAACTCTACATTCTGAGAAGATGAAGAAAGCTCATCTGCCACCTCCCATCCTCAACACCTTCTACAGAAGAACCATAAAGAGCATCCTGAGCAGCTGCATTACTGTCTGGTTTGGGAATTGCACTGCATCTGACCACAAGACTCTCCAGCGTATAGTGAGGATGGCTGAGAAGACCATTGGGTTCGTTCTCTGGTCTCTCATGGACATTTACAACAAACACAGCATCCGGAAAGTTCTCAGCATTGTGGAGGACACATCATTCCATACCACAGCATTCAGACCCTCTGTTCTGTGTTGTGTAGTGTGTCCTGTTTCAATATGTACTGCACTGTATACAGCTGAAATGACAATAAAACTTGAACATGCTCTAGTCAGTGACAAAAGCTAGCTATTATGTTTTGAATCTAGCACTGACTAATAACAGACCTACCTAGCAGAAACCAACTATAATTGTATGATCATGTCCAACCTCATCAGCAAACCTCAGGTTAAGCTAAGCCGTGCATTTTCCCTTAATCATGTTTGCTAGCTTACTTAACGTGAGGCTGGAATTCATTACAGATGTTGCCACATTTCCTTTTTCAGGACCTTTCCGAGACTGCTTCCAAGTGCGGCAGGCGGGACACAGCACTAGTGGGATGTACCTTTTAAAGGCAGAAGGCAGTGACCGGTTAATTCAGGCCTGGTGTGAGCATGGACTGGACAATGGAGGCTGGACCGTCTTTCAGAGGCGGAAAGATGGCTCAGTAAACTTCTTCAGGAACTGGGAGAACTACAAGGTAAGGATGGCAAGCCACCCCAAACCACATTAACATATGTTATCTATAAAGGCCATCAACAACTGTAATCCACATATATGCTGCACTAACCTTTCCACTGCCACTTCAGATATACACGTACAGACTGCACAGCAGATTAAAGGCAAGCTCTCTGGGGCAGATCTAAGGCTACTCACAGCCTGTAATGATTGCTTATCAGATGGGGCAGTATAAACATCCTGATAGAGCTATTTCAAGAGACACACAGGCCTCCAGGCTTATGATCTGTGGTTACATAACTCTGCTGCCAGTTGGATCAGGTGCGTGTACTTGCATAAAGATGCACAGCTTTAAGCAAGAGTGGTTTGCTGTAGAGTCTACGAGTGCAACATCTTTAGCTGGGATATAAGTGAGCGAGAGTTCTGATATGCAGGACGATCATGATGGAAACACGTGCATTAGTGTGTCTGACATCTGTCTGATGTGTCCTCAATCAGATCAAGAGTGCACATATGTGCCAAGAGATGCAAGAGGGGCCCACCCAGTGCTGTGTTGTAGAGATATAAACAAGAGTAAACAATGTCACCAAACATCAACATGCATCAGAATACAGCTCGGTCTAGAAAGCAGCAATATGACAATGCACAACAACAGTCCATCATCCAGCTGTGTCCATGGACAAGCGTGCAGGAACATGATTACAAATCTTACAGCGACATTACAGACTTCAACCCCGCCGCACTCGCAGAATCCCCAAGCAAATTCACCTTAACCTGAGTAGCACAAAATACAATTTCCACCCGTTCAAGCCTGGCATTGCTGGTGAACACAATTCAGTCCAACTGGACAGCTTTGAGTGGAAAAGGGCCAGATTTTCTTTGCACTGCCACAATCTGTGGAAAAATCCAATTATGCCTGAAAAAGCCTGTCCGTGCCTCCCTGCCTGTGACTGTCCTCTGAGTGTGAATTTGTTTAGATAGTTGAAGCAGAACGTGCCTGCTCACCCCACGAGTGCTGGGGGACACTCAAAGCTGTAAGCTGCAAAATCCAACAGGGACTGTCTGTATTTGTGTGCACACTCACATATCTGTGAATTTTTCAAAAGGACAAACAACACATAGAAATTACATGGAAGATTACTGCAAACAAAACATGCAGAGGAACCCGTTCAGTCGGGTTTCACAAATACAGCCACCTACTCATGCTTTTCCTACACTACGGCTGCAAATAACTATATTCATTTTTGTTTTATTTATGTAGTTTCATGACACTTTTCCTTCTTCAGTCTGTCTTTCAGAATCAATGCCATGCAGCACATGTTCCTTTTTACTCTGTTGACTATTTAGTGCATCTCTCTCTTATGCTTCTATTCACATGTAACAGAAAGGTTTTGGGAACATAGATGGCGAGTATTGGCTGGGGTTGGACAATATCTACACTTTAGCCAAGCAGGGGGACTACAGGCTGCTGGTGGAGCTGGAGGACTGGGTGGGGAAGAAGGTCTATGCTGAGTACAGCAGCTTCAGACTGGAGTCTGAGAGTGAGGCTTACCGCTTGAGACTGGGCACTTATCAGGGTAACGCAGGGGACTCACTGGCCAGTCACAACGGCAAGCCCTTCACCACACTGGACCGTGACAAGGATGCCTTCACAGGTAGAGAATTTTCCAGCTGGAGATGTTGAGATCTAATACACTGGGAGGTTCAGATCAGTCTTTGTTCTGAACATTAAGCACAGCTTGTGGTAATGAGGCACATTTTAAGAGCTTAAACAGTTTAAAACATCTACAGTGTGGAAGTAAAATGAGAAGTTTAACAGACCAGGGGTTGAGAAATTATTAGCCCTGATAATTAGAGCAGATATTTACAATTTTTTTATGGAACCAACAAAATTCAAACAAAAAATCAATTTTTTGGAATTTTGGAAACAACAAAAAAAAAACAAAAAAAAAAAACAAAAAAAAAAACAAAAAAAAAAAAAAAATTGGCCCACCCCAGCGCTAACTGATTGGTAGAAATGGATTAATATTAAAACATTGAATTAAATCATGTCCATTTAATGTTGTTGCATCCTTGCAAATGCTCACACTGCAAATACTGAATTAATGTTAAATCAACATCAGCCCCAAATATCAGTTTTTAGTGTCCTTGATAACTAATAAATCAACCCTAAAAATTCATTTACAGCATTTGGCAGACAGTCTTATCCAGAGCAACGTACAACAGTGTTTTGTTTCCATTACAAGAATTATCTTAGCTAGCACAGACAGGTTAGAGTCCAAACTACTCTTCAGTTCAGTCACCCCAGATAGCATACGGATGTGGGCCACTTCTGGCTGAGAAATGGCACTGTTGGTCCACTGTCTGCACTGACCAACTGCATGTGCGCCAAATTTGGCCCTTATATTGAAAATACATATTTGGCCCACATGTACCATAACAGATGTGGTCCAATTCTGGCAGAGATATGGCAGTGCTACCAACATATGAGCCAACAGTGGCCCACATATTAAACAACCTATTTGGCCCACATGATCTAAAACAGATGGAAGTGTTGCCTACATTTGGCTGTTATGTGGCCCTAATCTGGCAACCGGGAACAGTCTCCCCAAGTGCCGTCAACCCATTCGGCAATTGGCCCAAAATTAAATGGGGGATGAGGGCCAGATGTGGGCCAGAATAATTTTGCTATCAGTCACTGCTAGAACAAAACCATCACTAATCCCTAAAAAGAAGGAAAGATACACAATTATACACAATATAAGAGCATTACAATCAGAGGTGGGTAATC
>BRDA01045319.1:2508-18938 GCA_036984385.1 Crenuchus spilurus
GTTGTTAGGTGTGACACAGTCGGGATTATTGGTAATGAAAATGACTTGTTCGAGGTTATAAAAAATTCTCACATCTGTCAGTCGTAGTGTCGTCTCTTTTTGACTATACCTTCAATTTGTTTATAAATTAACAACTTATATTATAATAATTAAATAATCTTCCGACCGTACCATCTGTGATTGTTTCAAACTCTCATTATGTGTCAAATATAGTTCTATTGACTTTTTTTAGAATTTAGATCATAATTAGATTATAACCTTAAAATCCCTCTGACCACTGTGCAGGACTTGTATATGTCATTCCCAAGACAAATTGACGCTGTATTGGCCGCAAAAGGAGGCCCTACACCATAGTAATCAATTATTGTGGTCTAAAACCAGGTGTTTCAGTTTTATTGTCTAACCCCTGTATGTTTATACTAAGCTTACAATATTCTCAAAATGAGCAATATTAGATTAATACTAGATTTAAGATTTTTTTCAGTTATCTTGATATAAACTGTGTATTACTCTCAAACTTTGTTAGTGTCTACCATGCCAGCCTTCTAATAAATTAATAATATTATATTCAACAATTAAATATTTGTTTAACTTCCATATCAGTTTTTCTCTGCTGTGATGCTGACTGTCTACACTCTTAAAAAATATTGGAGCTTGTTCAGTAAAAGTAATGGTTATTAGGGCTGACACAGTGTGGATTGTTGTGACCACGCTGCTGAAGAAATGCGTCCACATGGTTTGGTGGTTTAACCACAGTGAACGTCATTACAGCGCAGCGGTTTGGTCCACTTCTGGTGAAAACACGGTACAGAAGTCAAGACAGCAGCGGTCAGCTTCACATTAACGCAGTGCTGTGTTTATGCGGTTACTGTCGCAGCCATGTGATGTTTCAGGATTACAAGGTATACAGAACCATGGCAGCTCAAAATAAACATCTGCTCGTCTGTTCAAATGGTTCTCCACACTGACAACAAATGTGTTGCATGTTCTGTGTAGAACATTTTTGAAAATGATTCTAAAAAGCACCAAAAAGGGATTCTAGTAATAACAACGAACAATGCTAAACAATGCTGGTGCCACAGAGAACAGTTCTGTATATAATCATACAAATGTTTCTCCATCATCATCACCATTTTAAATGTTGATACTGTTTTAATAGTAATTTATTAGAGGCACTAGTAATTAAGTAAATAGCTCTGTTAACTTTAATGGATTTACACAGAACCATTTGGAACAGGGAAGCAGTATTTATAAAGTTTATTTGTCCTGAAGCCGTTTGGATAACGTCACACTGGTACACTTGTAATACTGCTAAACCTCCGACTGCCATCACTTTTTTAATATTGTACTGACATCATTGCAGCCTTAATATTAAGTTAAAAGGCAAAGGCATTGCAGATAACTTCATAGAGGTCTAAAAGGCAAAAAACACAATCTTCAGGTTAATAGATTAAAAGTTCTGACCTAACTTACAAGATTACCCACCGCCAGCCCACTGTTAGTCACCTAGCAGCACAGCAGATGGTTGGATTACAGTAAGTGGCCAAATTACAGAACATACGGACAGCAGATGGGACTGACACACCACAGCTGATGGATAACGCACTCAGAGTGTGGCGGGATTCCGTCAAAATGTACCGTCATGTGCTAAGGCATCTTACTGAAATCCTTCTCAGTAAGCTGTGTGGACATATGCACAAATCTCAGAACAGTGAATGAATAAAGGCAGCTTTGATCTCCTGTTGATGGAATCCCCGCTACAGGACTGACAAATTAGAGCTGTCAATTAGAAACTATGCTACTAATTTCATTTAATTTTCTTTTGCCAATGTGATTTGTACACAATGGAATTTGACCTCCATATGTAATCCATCTGTGCAGTGAAACACACACACTAATGAACACACTCGGCTGTGAGAACGTGAACGAAGCGGTGGGCAGCCCTATCCATGCCACCCGATGTGCAGTTAAGGGTTAGGTGCCTTGCTAATGGGCACTGCAGTCATGGACTGTGCAGGGATTGACCTGGCAACCTTCCAAACACAAGAACAGATCCCAAACCACCAGACCACGGTAGCTCTGAGTTAATTTATAGACAATACAGCGAGGCAGTAACACTAGCACTCTACTAATGCACTAGTGCAGTCTTCTACTGATGTACTGATGCTATAGACTCTTGTGTTCTTGCTCCTGGGCTTGGCTCTTATGACTCCTACTTCCAATTTGAAGGCAAATATTAACAGAATGGATGTAAATATTTGATCTTTCAGTGATTTTATTATGATTCTTTACATAATGTACTGATGCATCAGGAAACCTCAAATTTTACTGATTCAGTTACAAGATTCTTAATTATTTATTAAATATAAAAATATAAAATATACTAGTGTGTATTCAAAAATGAGAATATTGTAAAAAAGTTCACTTTTGTTTGTTATTTAATTAAAAACTATATGATACATTTATTACACATAAAGTCACATATTTCAAGCCTTTGTTTGTTTCTAACTTACAGTCTAAATGGAATATTCTAATTATTTGAGATTCTGGAATTGTGATTTATGAGCTTTAAATCATACTGATCAACATTAAAACAAAAACAACAAAGACTTAACAAAAATAAAATGTAACAGTTTCACTTTTTGAATTAAATTATGAACAACTAAATAAATAAAATTTTGACCATATCCTACATTTCTGGCACTGTGTAGTTGTAGAATATGGAGAATAAAATAAATAAATAAATAATTACTGATTCTTATATTTATAAATAGACAATTTTATAACAATCTTACATTATTCAAAAATAACTGACCAAAATGTTCTTTACTAACATTCTCACAATCTTAACAAATTCTATCACTCTGCTTTTCTCTACACCACTAACCAATACAGACAAACTCACTTATTACCAAATGACTACTATAGCTCTACTATCAGTACAATCTAGAACATGCTACCATTTAAAGTCATTTATTGCCTTAAAAAGAGCACAGAACAGCTACAGACTACAAAATGTTATCTATATTTATATTTGTTCTTCAGTGAGTGATCTAACATAACAACATATGACCAACCTCAGGCAGAGCATCTCTGTAACTTCCTGCTTCGTGTTCCAAGGAGCAGAACAGAAAATATTTAAGAAAAACACAAACCCAAATCAGGAAATAAAAACACGGGAAAAGAATCAGGAAAACAAACACACATGTTCAAGAGCAGTCCAGTGTGACCGCAGCCAGCTCTATATGTGTGTATATGTGTCATGCTGTGGATTACCTCAGGGATAGACTTCACAAAGCGGATCCCGTCATTTGCCCCCTTTATCTTGGCCAGGCAGTCACAGAAATAGTCCCAGTAGTCTTTTCTGCTGCCCAGAAATGTGGTCTTCTCTTTCTGGTCAAACTGAAGAAATAAGAGTTAACAGACTGACTATCTGACAGTCAAAAGACTGAAAATCTTCACTTTAATGTGTATTAGTAAACAGTGGGAGGGGTGGGTGATTAAACAATGCATTTGATTAAAACAATGAATAATGTGGCTGCATAAATATGCAAACCTTCTTATAATTGTAGATGCTCAGAATTATCTAATAACATTCAAATTCATGGTCAACAGTAGTCAAAACACACTAAAGTGTGTACTAAACTAAACTAAACTTCAACTAAAGTAACTCTGATTAACTCCTAATAAGGTTTAGCCATTCAGCAAAAGCCATGTTGAACAATAAACTTGTAAAGCCTTAAATTGATCTCACTACTGAAAGGTATCAGTCAAGCAAAGGGTACAAAAAATTTCTAAGGCAGTAGGTAGAACATGGAACACAGTGAAGATGGTCATCAACAAGTTTATAAAAAATGGCACAACAAGAACTGAACATCCTTTCAAAACTGATGAAAAAACAAGAAGAAATCTGGTCTGTTTGGCTGTCTAGAGGTCTACATAAAAGGAGCTACATGAACTCTTGGCAAGTACTTGCTGAGTTCTACATGACAATAATGTATTGTATTCTTCATATGTCTGGGCTGTGGAATATTGTGGGCTGTAGGGTGGAGTTTAGAAAGGAAAACTTCCAACACAGCCTACAATTTGAAAAAACCCAAAGCGGAGTAAAAACAACACTGCGCATCAACAAAAACAACCACAGTGAGGCATGGTGGTGGCAGCTTTATGCTTTGGGGCTGTTTTCCTTCTTACTGCAGCTTTAGTCAAGGTGAAGGGAATTATGAACATTTCCAATGTGAAGAGGAATTTCACCGTTCAGCATGACAATAACCCACCAACTGACAGCCTTCTACGCAAAAATACTGAAAAGCTCTGAAAAATTCAAAAAGTGCTTCAGCAAAGTATTTGTTTAAGGGTGTCAACATTTATGCTACTAGAATTCTAATGAGAATTTCTTAATTTAAAATGTATTGTGCAAAAAAAGCCAGAACTGAAATAACATATGCTGTCCCCACATACACTGTAGTGGCCTTTTTATTTATTTTTTCTTGTTTACATTGTAATGTTGTATAAATTGTTACCTCAGTAATGTTTATATATCTATATTTCAATTGTGGTCCATATAAAAAGCTAGTTGTCATACTTGCAATAAGTATTCTAGTTTGGAGGAGAACTTGTGGAGACTGGTGCAGTCATCTGTGATTGGTTCACCACTCTCTGCATGCTCCTTACTCAACTCAGCAACTGCATCTGCAGATACAGGTATTTGAGGATGCAAACACATTATAGGTCATCTCTTAAGACCATCTCATTTGTCAAAGTGATGTTGTACCTTATATCTATGTTATAGACCATCGTGTAAGTACTAATTATGAACACAAATCAACTGCAGAATATGACTATGTGGGTTTGAATTACCATGCAGGTCTCTGATTATCCTCTGGAGCTGATTTTCCCCAACTGTTACTGATGCCATTGTGAAGCTGAAGGATGAAGGACGTTCATAGGTTTACTCTGTCATCTTACTGTCTGCTGTATGAACAAGATATAGAAAGCATACACACAGGTAAAAATGCATATATGTACCTACACACAGTTACCAGAAATGATTACCTGACTACAGTGATTTTTTCACCCCTGGTTGACTACAGTGACATTTTCAAAATAATAACTCTGTACACACTGAAGAAACTAATCTACCTTTCCCTCATTCCAGGTCCTTTCATTCATTCAGTTTTGAATCAATAGAGAAGCATACTTCATTCACAAAGTAAATCTGCCAGTGTTAAATCAACAATATTAGAGTTAAATTAACACTGACGGGGTCAAAATGTAACACTCTCAGTGTTAATTTAACTCTAATAGTGTTGATTTAACACTGGCAGATTTACTGTGCACTGTTAAATACTTAAAGATCTTTATTATTGTTAAGTTTTCTCAACATAATAATCTTGAGATCTTGAGGAAACAGCTTTTCTTACTCTCAAAACAAAAACTTCACAGAAAGCTGGTCAGCTGCCGGTGTCACTACAGAAAACACAAAGTTTCACCAGAACTACTGACCAATAAAACCCCTAGACAGGCCGCAATGACACACTGTTTTTTTTCACTTTGTCTGCATCAAACCTTCGAGGACAATGTGCAGTGTGTATATGTAAAACGTGATACAGGCCAATCTCAAATTATGTCATTATCTCAAGAGAACAATTTCTCAGGGTTTCAAATATGTCAGGAAAACAATGTTCATTATGTTGTAATAAGCAACTAAAGGTAATATATAACATGAAGTGGAGAAGAAAGAAAAACACCCATGTACATTTAACTCCTTCAAAATTAGGCTTTTGACATTTCTGACAACACTACAGTAGCTTTTTTCTGTTTCAACATATCAAACCTTACACATTGTGATATACTGTGTATCACAACAATGACTAACGATTACAATATTACATCAATTATCAATGGTATTTTGATACTGTTTATATATCTCATCAAGAATTAAAAGTATCAACATATTTCAGTACTCAAATTTGGTAATCAATTCTATACTTTCAACACTTTCTAATACAAATTAGTTGAAAACACTGTGTTTTGTTGAAAATGTAAGAGTTTTGTATGGATCACAGATATTATATATAAATGCTAATTAAACTACTAAGAAATTTGAAACTGTGTCTGTGTTCTATCAAATAATTGTTTGGTGTTAAAGACAAAGATGTGTGCTTTTAGTTTATAGCTGGTACTGATACTACACTTGGTATTGGCATTGTCCAACTGTGAGAATCCTAATTCTTATTCTACAATTCTGTAAGAGCCTCAGCACTGAATGAGTTTTTGGTAGCTAGTCAAGTTTTCTTTCCACCTGGTTACTTTTTTAAGTAAAATAATTATTCAAATTTTATATCAAGCAAACTCATATCTATCAATTTAAAAATGAAACTATTCAGCTATTCTACTTCATCTTTATGTTAGTACTACTCATTATCAGCCACAATAACTCACTTTTTACTTTTATATTTGTCAGTATGTTCTTAAATACTTCAAAACCCTCAAATGCTGATTGTGTTAAAATGTCACTAAAGCATACACTACCGGTCAAAAGTTTTCCTGTTTTTTTTGAAAATTATTTAGTTTAATGTCTCATTGGACTCTGAAATAAAAACATAGTACAAGTTGTTAATTTCCTTTTTCTTGCCATTTTTGTAGCAACACACTACTTTCTACAGTACAGTACTGTTCAGCTGATGCTCACAAGTGTCTGGTACCACAGTGTGTTCCAGCACTGCTTTTATGCAGACAGAGGAGGTTGTAAGTAATCCAGAATAGTTGAAACACCTGTAGGAATGAATAGCACCAATTTTCAAGACTTGATCTGTCTCCATTACTGCAGAACAGCTTTCACCTGTGAACCTGACAAAAGCCTTTGTGTATCTGTATTTTTTGTGCATCACACCACACATGCATTTCTTTCTTTGCTTTTTTAGGATCTCTAAGCTGAGAAACAGCGCGTCTGCAACAACAAATCATTACGATGCACGTTCTGGTAGAGCTGCCAACCACAATGACTTTGTGGTTGAGAAACTTACGCGCTGAGGATGAGTGAACCAGCCATGGTGTTTCTTTAACATTCAGGCTGAAGCAGAAAGCAAAGCTGGAGGAACAAATACATGAAGAAGAAAAGTGCAGTGCTCATTTGTCTAATTTTAAGAATGTGTCAGGTATTAGGGTGTGTCCATGTAAAGTAGAGCTGAACTATGTAGCAAAGTTAGTGTAGCAATTATTTACAAAGTTTTATGCTTAAAAATATGATAAATCATACGTTACCTGTCAAACATCTGGACATGCCCAGCAGTTGTTAGCTAATTGCTGTTGTTTAAAGAAACAGACCACAGCTGTCAATGACAGCTCAGCTCAAGTCATCCTATTTATATATAACACGTTCATTTTTATTAAAATGTTTGACTTTTGACTGGTACTTCAGAGTTAGAAACACATTTTACTTGTAGTTAATAAATATATTGAGCTCTCTGTTAGAACAGGCTCATTTTTAAAGACCTCTTAAGCCCTGTTGTGATTGGATTATTTTATTTTCACATACATCTGTAATTAAACATTTCACACATCTCGTCAGTGATTAAACTCCTGCTTCTAGCCGTAGTTAAACTGACTACAGGAGTGAGTTTATGGGGAATTTTTAAAACTAAAATATGTCATGTGAACTTATGATCATGCTTATTATTTATCTGCTTATACAGTAATAGTTCAATTCATTCTACTTATTATCTTTAAGATGTGTTTACTGTATTACATTATCAGTTTTAATATAAACAATTATTTACAGTTCTATTACTTTAACAGTATTTAACATCAGCTATTTAAGGAACTGACAGTGATACAATGACGTGTACCTGTAGCTGTTACTAAGTCCATCCAGACCAAGCAGATTATTGACTGACTCTTCAAAAACATTTTGTTTGTGTTGTTTTTGGTGGATCAGAGATTAAATATGGCTAGTAGCTGTTATTAAAAATGTTTATTTTCTAACAACAACTTCTGTCTGGGAGATGTTCCATATAATCCAGACAGGACTAAAATTATTAGGGGGAAAAAACAGTAGATAATTCGCTCTGTAATTTTCTCAGAGGACAAGGGGAAAAACACTGTCATGGTGGATCCGGATGTATTTCGTCAGCTTTATCTGCATAACAAAACAAGTGCTCATAAGTTAGTGCTACTTAAATACTTCTAAAATAATGATAAAATGATACAAATATATGATACATTGTTTGTGCTCAAATGTGAAATAAGGTGAAATTCTAATTCAGTGAAGAAGTCTGAAATAGAGATGCACAAAGCATTGAAAGTAATAAAACTTTTCAATACTTTGACACATTTTCAAAACATTAATTGATTTCACATTTAAACTTTCAATACTTTTTTTTAGAAATTAGAAATTATCTTGACACCCTGTTCTGCAAACAAACAAAGCTCATTTACAGGCACATCTGCAGGAAACCTCGTCAGTGAGGAAGCTGTAAAACAATGTTAGTGATCCCACTAGTGTCAATATCAAAACCTGTGCAGATAAATGAATGACTGATAAAGCTTTTGCCTCAAGTTAACAAGTACTTTACTTCTTATATTTGAAAAAGGAACAACATTAAATCAGCATGATACCAGTATCGACCATTGTAAAGCTCATATTGGCTGATCACTAATGGTGGTAATTCAGCTGGAATCTGATATAGAACCTGATATAATGGCAACCCTAATCTGAAATGAAGGGTACCCTTTAAAAAATGGCAAAGACATTTTAAAAAATAAGTAAATCATAAAAAGCAAACAGCAGTAATACCACAACAAAGTTTGTACACATGCTTACGTCACTGCCCAGCCAATGACTGAGCAGCACAGAGAAGTGCTGCTGGGAGAATAAAAGCACTTTCAGAAACATTTTTCCCGTTTGAACTGACCGCAGCGCGATTTAGCTTATGAAAGAAATCAACTACCCATAAAAAACTGATATGACACGCTTAGAATTGTACTATTCACCAATATAAACTGTCCCTAAGTGACTGGAAGCAGCCTGGTTACAATAAACACATAACAGCGCACCTGCTGGTTCACTCCACACTTTCAGGAAAAAATACAAATATTACGACACGTTTACTGGCGTTACACAAAACATCTGTTTTAAGATACAAACTATTACTCGACTAATTATACAGAAGTATAACAGAAAACAGGTGCAGACATACTGTATTTCCCACAGGAAAGATGATACTCCAAATCGATTATTGTACAGTTGGGAGAAGCATGCTGGCGTTTGAAAGGGCGGTACCAGCCGGAGAATTACACTCCTGTGAGCCAATCAGAGACACGCAATCTGAGACGCCGGCTCGAGAGCATGGTTAGTTCGGTTGCACTGTATAAACGAGGTAAATAAGATCATGTGACAAGAGGGGACGACTCAGACAACATCAGAGACTTTTTAAAAAGCTGCAATATCAGATCTTATGTCATTTTTTCTTTTAGCTGTATTCTTATTGAATGTTAATATCTCGTTTTTATTTAATTATTAACTTCTTTTTGTTACATTTTCTTGTTTATTCTTTTTTTTTAAATATACACTTTAATTAGTGAATAAGAAGAGATCCAGAGGCTGTGATTGACCATATGCATTATTGAACTGATATGTTTAAGAAGTCACATATAATGTATGCATGACTGATATGCTGAGACCACCAAAACAATGCACTACGCTGCAGGGTTGCCAGGTTCACAATCTTACGAATGTAGTAAAATTAAAATACGATTTTAAAGTGGGCTTTAAAGTTTTTGGGCTAGTTTAAGCTTGTGAAGGGTGGTTTCCTTGCTGACGTTAGGTTCGAAAATATTTCGGGACCTGTCAACCCTACTACACTGGACTAAATAATGCTTGTGGGAGATATGTACAATTTACATCAGATGAAGTCTCAGCAAGAAGAGCTCCTAATATGAATAAATGATTCAAAACAACAGAGCCTCTAAGGTGACATCCTATGTAAATAAATAGTGCATTGCCACGACTAAGAGGTGGGAATGTGTGTGACCACACACATACAGCATCTTCTGTAATTGTTGGCACCCCTGGTTAAGAAGTGTTCATTGGCTTCTAATAAATCCTTTTTAAAATAATATAGGCCAACAATGCAAAAAAGAGAAAAATCTAAGCTTTAACTCAAGTGCCTTTATTTGGTGGGAAAAAAATCACACATTAAGAAATAAATCTTTTGAATGAAATCATGTGTGCCACAATTATTGGCACCTCTGGTGTTAGTACTTGTACTTTTTGCCAACAAGACAGCACTTAATCTTCTCCTATAACTCTTGACAAGATGGGAGAATACAGAAAGAGGGATCTTCAACCATTGCTCTTTGCACAACCTCTGTAAATCGTCCAGAGTCCTGGGTCTTCTCCTTTGCACTCTGCTCTTCAACTCACTCCACTGGTTTTCTATTGGGTTGAGGTCTGGGAACTGAGATGGCCATGAGAGGGGCTTGATTTTGTGCCTTGTGAACCATTATGAGTAGATGTGGCCACATGTTTAGGGTCATTATCTTGCTGAAAGACCCAGTGATGACCCATCTTCAGCTTTTGGGCAGAGGCCTCCAGATTCTGATTCTGATATAAGTTCATGATCCCATGTATCCTTACAAGGTTCCCAGGTCCTTTGGAGGAGAAATAGGCCCACAGCATCACCGAACCTCCCCCATACTTAACAGTGGGCATGAAGTGTTTTTCTGCGTTCTCATCCTTGGTGTTATGCTTATAGTGTTTGTTGCCAAAAAGCTCTATCTTGGTCTCATCTGACCAAAGCACATGGTCCTATTTAAAATCACAGTACCACTTGGCAAACTCTACCCGTTAACACTTATGAGTATAACTCAGAAAAGGCTTTCTCCGTGCATACCTCCCAAACACCTTGTTGGCATGTAGATAGTGCCTGATGGTTGTTTGGGAGACCTTGTAACCCCAAGATGCTACCATTTGATTCAATTCTCTTACAGTGAGCTTTGGAGAACTTTTTTACTCTTACCATCCTTCTCACTCTGTGTAGTAGCAAGATACACTTACATCCTCTTCCAGGCTTGTTTGTCACAGTTCCAGATGTTGTGAAATTTTTAATCATTGCTCTGCAGGTGAGTGGCTATTTTTTGTAGCCATTGCCTGATTTATGAAGGCCAACACACATCTGCCTTACTTGAATAGTGTGTTTTCTTGTCTTTCCCATGTTTAAGAGTGAGTAAGAGAAATAGGCCTCTACACAGATTACACAATGCTATATTTATACCACAGGGAAACAGATGATTTACTAATTAAAGGTTCCTAGATACTTTGATCCACTGTATAAACTACAATAGAAATGACATAAATGATTCAAATACATTTATTTCCAAGAAATTGTCAAGGGTGCCGATAATTGTGTAACAGGACTTAGTCAGGATTTTTTCTTTCTTTATTTTTTTTTTTCACTTGAGTTGAAGTTTGCTTTTTTCAGAGTGAGATTATGCTTCTGCAATTAAAAAATAATAATTTATTTTAAGGTTTTTAACACATTTTAACTAGGGGTGCCAATAATTATGGAGGGTGCTGTAAAATGTATGACCACAATTTGCTAAGGCATGATAACAAGATAGTTAATGTGTGTCCACGACTTGCTAAGGTGTGGGAACCGGACACCTTAGTAAGTTGTGGCCAGTACTTAACTATCTAATTCCCATGCCTTAGTAAGTCATGGCCACTCCTATTTTGTTCCCACCTCTTACTATGTCATGGCCATGCATTGTTTTTATTTACACAGAATGTCATCTTAGGTGCTCCATACCAAAACAGGGCCAGAAAATGTTTTCTAGTAAGAGAATGTGTGCTGTAAAGAAACGCCACCTTTTCTATATCTGAACCCAACTATAACTGTTACCAGTACACTCTTTTCTTCTGCACAGCTGCAATGTTTAGAGTATAATATCTGGTTCCTACTTGGTGTTCATGCTTAATAATGCTGAGCCAGAGTTCGTTTACAAATGAGACTGACCTGCTCAGGGGGCCTCAGTCTGCTTATTTGGTGTGCACTAGGATTCAGGAGGTAGGAGGTTTACACTTATTATAATGAACAGCACTAAGAGAGCAATCACACCAGGGCTTGTTTTAACTGAACCAAAGTCCAATGTTTGGGGACAGGAGTTCAGGTAGTATGTAAGAATTACAGCCTATTTTATCACATCACCATCGTTTACACAGTGCTCACCATGTTTAGCTGTGTGAGCACGGTCAGCCTTTTCTTTGTGTGTTAGGATGATTGTCTCTCAATACATGTAGAATACAATAGACTTCTTCATTTCATAGAAGAAGAAATAGAACAGAAAAAGCAACAAAAATTAGTTGTGGCAGCAGATGTGAAGAGGAGAACAAATGTTTAATGGGAATTTGGCCTGATGACCGTGAAAATTCCAGAGAATTTCAGAATTTAATACCTGCCAAGGTCACACACAGCTTATATAACCAATCACAGTTAAGTATAGGGAGTCACAGGCCATGTAGGTAATGATGATATGATTTAGGTGTGTCATTAAAAGTTTTTTAGTGCTTAACTCCAATGTGAAACCAACAGTAAATGGAGCAAAATGTAAACTACCAGTCAAACCTTTTAGAACACCTCAATGTTTCCAGTTTTGTATGTAAAATGATTGAGTTTAATATATCAAGGCACTCTATAATGAAAGCTTAGGAGTTAAATAAGAAATCATGGAATCAATTTGTAGGTCAAAATGTGTAAACTTTAGCAATTTGTATGTGCATAAGGGAGTGTTATGCACACAAAAACAGCTTTTATAATTATTGTGACTACTAGCATGTCATTCTAATTAATTCTAGTGTAATATTAATTAATTCACTTTGGGTCTATTTTTTATTTAATATGTGCTGTGCACGACTTTCATTTTGTACTGTTTCTGTTTGTAAATAGAAACCCTCTAGATACCCTTTTGTCTCTCTGCTTAGTTTAATTTTGTAAACCCACATGTGTCTTCCCCTGCTCATCCTTTTCAACAGAACACTCTTCCTCAATCTATATTGACTCTGGAAAAATGTGTCAAAATAATGTGTGGCCACAACTTAGTAAAGCATGGAAACAATATATTTTGGGTGTGGCTATGACGTACTAAAGCATCACACTTCCCATACCTTAGATTTCAATTCCATAGTCTAATTAACCAATGGAGAACTTGCATTCTGACAAACAGTGTCAGGTTCTGCCCTCATCCTGTCATGCGCCTCACTTCCTTCCCATATTTGGTCATTGTTTCCTGTTCTAGTTAGTCTGGCCACACCCCTGTCATTGATCACAACTGTGTCCTACCATGTTTTCTGATTGTCTATCTATATATACCCCTGTGTTATCCAGTCCTGTGTGGTTCTTTATTCCTTTATGTCTGTTATTGTGTGTTTCTCAAACTCTTTGTAATTAGTTATCTTTGTCTTTTAATTGTTTTGCTTATCCCAGTGTCTTATAATAAACATTTGTTTTCCTTCAACTCTGCATGGGTGTTTGCTGAAAAGTTGAAAGTTACTTTTAGTGACTTTAAAGTTTGTTTTTTAGCAATATTAAACATTTAATGACATATTCTATGATGATTTACATTCTGTCCAATTCATAATTTGCTTTCTTTCTTTGCATTAGCAGTAAGATGGAAGGAAATGTTTCCACAATCTTAGATGACTATGGATATGACTACAATTCTACATGGGATGCTGTGGATGAAACATGTGATAAAAGTGAGGTGGTCAAATTAGGAGCAGTTGTCACACCTATCTTTTTCACAGTGGTCATCGTGTGCAGCTCTGTGAGCAATGCCCTCCTCCTCTACATCCTGTTCAAGTGTAAAAATCTGAAACGCATATCAAATACCAACCTCATCTGTTTGGCCATCTCTGATCTGATCTTCACCATTGGCCTGCCCTTTTGGGCTTATTATTACATGTATGGCGTGTGGACATTTGGAGAAACTGCCTGCAAAGCTGTGAACTTCATATTCTTCCTCGGCTTTTACAGCAGCTCTCTCTCTTTAATTATAATCACAATACCTCGTTACTATTTCTCAATCTGGGGCATTAAACAAATCAGTCAAGCATGCGCTATTGTGACCTCAGTGATCATCTGGATGGTGAGCATCTGTGCTGCAACCCCACACCTCATCTTCAACACAGGAGACTTTTCTCCTCACATACAGTAACACTGGTAACTAAGCACTACCATACTTAACATAGAAGCTTAGATAATACCTGAATCAACAATCTTTTCAGCAAGACAAACTCAATAAAATAAATACAATTAAAAGGACAACAATATTTTATTTCAAGCGGTTTCTCAGCTTGACTTTCTCCAACTGTCTCCATTGCTGATTTCTGTTTGAATGACAGCGGGAGCTCAACTGAAGTCGACGATGGTGTAATTTTAAATCCCAGGTGTGAGACTGTGATTGGTTCCCCTTCTTGTGAGGAGCATAGCGTGTGGCCAATTGCATTTCAGTAAAGAAAAACAGCAACAGCGTTCTACAAAGCTATTCTGAGCCAAAAGGAACGAGTAACGGCAAGTTTCCTAGAAATGTAATGGAGTTGAAAGTACAATAGTTGTCTTTGAAATGTAGTGGAGTGAAAGTCATAAGTTCACCAAAAAATAAATAATCAAGTAAAGTAAAAATACTCAAAAAATGTACTATAAGTACAGTACTCATGTGAATGTATTCTGTTATTCTCCACTACTGGTTACAAGCTTACGCCACCCGCCACTACCAAGCCCAGCGAGTGTGAGTGAGTGCCAGTATCAGTGCTGAGAAGAAGAGGTTGTGTATTGTTGCTGTATAAACAGCTCTGCATCTGCTTCTCCGGAACTGCACTCGCCAAGTCATGCCCCAATGAAGGCAGAGCTCACTCCTCATTGTTTAAAATTGGCTGTGATGTTTGTTTCTGTTCCACTAAAATATAAATCTCTGCCATCTCTCTTAAAGATCCGATTTGGATTGAATAATTATTTGCTTTTTACTAGCATGACAGATTATTTACATTCAGTATTAAACATACACTACTGGGCAAAAGTTTTAGAACAGTCCAAGTTTGTTTGTGTTTATTTTTTGACATAAGCTCTTGAAGTCCAGTGAATAACCTGAAATGAGAGAAAATCCATTGAGCTTAAATGGCATTAAAATTAGAAGGGATAAAAAAAAAAGAACTAGTTACAAAAGGCGAGGAGCAGTTCAACTCGAACAAGCATATTTAATGTGCTCGCTAACTGCAGTGTGAAACCAACCAAGTGTTTACAATTAAAAAACTGGATACGTCTCATCAAGTGGATTTATGACTAACACACTTTGGTCAAACTTCACACACCAGCCTTACAAGTGAAACTAAAAGTCCAACATCCACTTGCTTCCGTACGTGCTTCTAATTAGTCTCACTCGAAGGTAAGTTCTGTGTTTATAGTCCATCTAATAAACACTCTGGACATGTAAGAACTAGTAAAGTGATTGTATATCTACAGTCAGAAAATAAAAATAATGTGTGGCCACAACTTAGTAATGCATGGAAACTTCATTTGTGATAAGCACTTTAAAAGTTGTCTTAGATTTAGGACTTCCCCTTTTCCCATTTAGGGGAGAAAATCACATTAAGAAATAAATGTTTTGAATGAAATCATGTGTGCCACAATTATTGGCACCCCTGGTGTTAGTACTTCTACTTTTTGCCAACAAGACAGCACTTAATCTTCTCCTATAACTCTTCACAAGATGGGAGAATACAGAAAAAGGGATCTTCAACCATTCCTTTTTGCACAACCTCTCTAAATCATCCAGAGTCCTGGGTCTTCTCCTATGCAATCTCCTCCTCAGCTCACCCCACAGGTTTTCTATTGGGTTGAGGTCTGCAGACTGAGATGGCCATGAGAGGGGCTTGATTTTGTGCCTTGTGAACCATTATGAGTAGATGTGGCCACATGTTTACGGTCATTATCTTGCTGAAAGATTCAGTGCTGACCCATCTTCAGCTTCATACTTAACAGTATACGATAAGTATACTGTATATGCAATAACCTCAAATAAGTATTTGAACACCTGTGAAAATCAATGTTAATATTTGGTACAGTAGCCTTTACAGGGGTCAATCATTTCCTGTAGTTTTTCACCAGGTTTGCACACACTGCAGCAGGGATTGTGGCCCATTCCTCCACACAGATCTTCTCCAGATCAGCCAGGTTTCTGGGCTGTCGCTGAGAACCACGGAGTTTGAGCTCCCGCCAAAAATGTTCTATAGGGTTTAGGTCTGGAGACTGGCTAGGCCACTCCAGAACCTTGAAATGATTCTTACAGAGCCACTCCTTGGTTATCCTGGCTGTGTGCTTTGGGTCATTGTCATGTTGGAAGACCCAGCCACGACCCATCTTCAATGCTCTAAC
>BRDA01045321.1:0-11294 GCA_036984385.1 Crenuchus spilurus
ATAAAATATTAGATGTTGGCACCTCCACATCATTGTGTTCAGTTTTTATTCACAGTTTGTTTAGTGTCCCAACTTTTTTGGAATCCGGTTTGTAGTTTAGTATGCAGTATATACTAGTGTAGTATGCAGTATATTTTAGTGTAGTATACAGTATATACTAGTGTATTATGCAGTATATTCTAGTGTAGTATACAGTAAATACTGTACTAGTGTAGCATACATTATATACTAGTGTAGTATACAGTATATTCTAGTGTTGCATGCATTATATACTAGTGTAGTATGTAGTATGCAGTATATACAGTGGTAACCCTACTTATGAGCACCCCTACTAACGAGTATTCCAGGTAACAAGTCGAGATCTCTGAATATTTTTGTTCCAGGTAACGAGTAAAATTCCAAGTAACGAGTAGTGTACATTTCTTCAAGTATCCCAATCCGCTAGGGGCGCTGCAGTCATAGCATCCCCTAGATGCTAGCATAGAAGAAGAGGTCAGTCAATACCTTTGACTGCTGTCCAGTGAAAGTGAAAGTACCTGTTGAAAGCAACGCAAAGACAGCAAAAGGTAGTGAACAAGAAAGTTAGATACATTTTACTTTTACTTTTCATATGATAAGTGTAACCATGCCATACACGTACGCCCGTCCTCCTGTCCTCCTTAGCCGCCAGCCTACACGAGCACCGTCGTCGTCTCGTTTATGTTTTAAAAACCCATATAAACACATTATTTAGCATATTAAAGTATACTGTATATTGGCCGGTTGACACGGATTAATCAGTTTTACATGTATTCTTATGGGGAAAATGCATCCAGCTAACGAGCAAACCAGCTAACGAGCAAACCAGCTAACGAGCTCGGCTCCTGCACGAATTAAACTC
The DNA here is from genome assembly GCA_036984385.1 of Crenuchus spilurus. Lineage (NCBI taxonomy): Eukaryota > Metazoa > Chordata > Actinopteri > Characiformes > Crenuchidae > Crenuchus > Crenuchus spilurus. The sequence goes on from BRDA01045321.1 coordinate 881, forward strand.
GTAAGTAGGGTTACCACTGTACTAGTGTATTATGCAGTATATTCTTGTATAGTATACAGTATATTCTAGTGTAGCATGCATTATATTCTAGTGTAGTATACAGTATATTCTTGTAGCATGCATTATATACTAGTGTGCTATGTAGTATGCAGTAAGCAGTATATACAAGTGTAGTATACAATATATATTAGTGTTGTATACAGTATATACTAGATTAGTATGCAGTATAGTAGTGTTCCATTTCTAATGGAGCCTGTATCTTTGTCCACTTGTTATAATCTATTTCTCTGACACTCATTATGACACCACATACTGCTAACCTACACACAGTATACTGCCAGCCTATAGCGTCACCTGCCTCAGCTGCTTTGATTTATCCACCAGAACGTTTGGGGAACAGCTCCATGTGGAATATGTAACCTCTTCTAAGGCTAAACTGTGAAATGAGAACCTAATTAGACACACATTCTTCAAATTAGAGCTAAATTCTAAATCCTCAGCCATGTGCTGGTTTGATTTGAGATCAACCAAACAAGGGAATAAACGTAAGCTGACAATAAAAGCAAACGGAGAGCATGCTGAGTCTAAACAACACGACTGAAGATCAATAAACAGTGAAGTCAGGGAGAGAGTCTAAAAGCAGCTTAAAGGGGAACCCCGGCAGTATTGTTAAAATGTCTGTATAATTCAGGCATTGATGTGTAAAGAGTCACATTTTAATTTTTAAAAGTGCATGTTTTACTTTTAAAGCTTTTGTAAAGCATTATGAATTAATTTTAAATCAATCAATCTGTCTCAGATGTAAGTAGTGGGGAGTGTGTTGATGGGCTTGATGGAAATCAGTGACAGGGTCAAAACCACCACATCCCAGAGAGTCCAGATTAAAATTCATCTTTAGGCTGAATAAACTCTCTCTGGAAAGAGAATCGAGTTTTAATGGAGTGTCAGCTTTGGCTTTTAGAGCAGACTTCACCCAACTCAAACTTCTTATTTCAGTCAAATGTTCTCCTAAATCACAGTTTTCACGTCTGTGTCTGTTAGCTAAACAATGAAGAATATTTTGTTACTCAGCTCCTCCACCAGCTGGGACTCTTTCCATCACTCAGAGCCACAACGTAAGGACAGATGTAGCATTACTGCGGATTCTCCTGATATCTCCACCACAAAAAGACAAATGGGCTGCTATATAAAAAGCAAATTTCACCCCAAAGTCAAAGGGTTACGCGTTCCCTGGTGATCCTGCAGTGAACCCAAAACTACAAGAGCAGATGATGCCATTTTATTTACCTGAGTTAGGAGAACCTTTGACCAAACTAAGAAGTTTGAACTCCCACCTCATCCTTAACTCCAACAACTCATCCCCAACTCCACCACCTCATCCCCAACTCTACCACCTCGTCCCCAACTCTACCACCTCGTCCCCAACTCTACCACCTCGTCCCCAACTCTACCACCTCGTCCCCAACTCTACCACCTCGTCCCCAACTCCACCACCTCGTCCCCAACTCCACCACCTCGTCCCCAACTCCACCACCTCGTCCCCAACTCCACCACCTCGTCCCCAACTCCACCACCTCGTCCCCAACTCCACCACCTCGTCTCCAACTCCACCACCTCCTCCCCAACTCCACCACCTCCTCCTCAACTCTACCACCTCCTCCTCAACTCTACCACCTCCTCCCCAACTCTACCACCTCCTCCCCAACTCTACCACCTCCTCCCCAACTCTACCACCTCCTCCCCAACTCTACCACCTCCTCCCCAACTCTACCACCTCCTCCCCAAATCCACCACCTCATGCCCAACTCCACCACCTCATGCCCAACTCCACCACCTCATGCCCAACTCTACCACCTCATGCCCAACTCTACCACCTCATGCCCAACTCTACCACCTCATCCCCAACTCTACCACCTCATCCCCAACTCTACCACCTCATCCCCAACTCCACCTCCTCATCCCCAACTCCACCTCCTCATCCCCAACTCCACCTCCTCATCCCCAACTCCACCTCCTCATCCCCAACTCCACCAACTCATCCCCACCTCCAGCAAATCATCCCAAAAGTACTGGATGGAGCAGAGAACACAGTTCCATTGCTCCATAGCCCAACAATATGCCCTATAGTCCACACCTGGCATTAGTGCCAGTAGTTTGATGTTTTGTACTATTGGCAGTGCTTCTCTACAGGGACTAGACAAGCTGTGTGTGCATTTGTCATCTTAATGTAGATGAATGTTCACTAGGGCTGTCCACAAACTGTTGGCCATATAGTGTACAAGAGCACAGCAAAATAAGACTAATAACCTTTGTAAGAGTTCAAACATAAATTTAGAGAAAGAGAAAAATGAAGAGATAGAAAGGATAAGAAAAGACAGAGAGAGCAAGAGAGAGAGAGAGAGAGAGAGAGAGAGAGAGAGAGAGAGCAGAGGGCACATAGCTGGAGACGGCGAGGAGCCAAGACCTCTGAACCTCCTCCAAGTTACTCTTCTTTATACCCCAGGAATTTATCGTCAGACCCAGCAGATCTGTGGAAAGATCTCTGGACGTGCTCTTCTGACTTGAGCGGACTTTGTTTCTCGTCTGTTTTGGAATGAAATTCAAACCGCATCTCATTGTCTTCGCATCTTTCCATTACGTAGGACATTGTGGCTGATTATACTTAAGGAAACACAAAGCCCATCTGGTGCTTCTCAGGAGGGTTCTTATTTTGGAGAAAATAATGTGAGAGCACCAGGCGTGCAATGAGAAATGTGTTCATGGTCGCAGGGCTTCCTGTCTATTAGGATATTCACAGGAACGGTGATAAATGGTGCGAATCTTCTCATAATCCATGTCTGTGGTGCAGAATTGGTGCCAGTGTTGTTCACCTAGGGCCTGCGCGAGTGATAAATGTTCACATCGGTACAATCCATCATCCTTTGAATGTGATATCTCAGCCTTAGTTTGTCTCTGACAGATTAAGAACAGCCAGCGTGCTCCTCATCTCTCCATTTAACACAAAAACACAAAGACCAGGAGCCGACTTTATGAAATATGACTGAACCTGGTGTTTCTTGGACATATACAGCAGTCTGGTCTTCCTGGCTGTCGTTTTTATAAATATTTTATATACGTGCTCGGCCCAGAGTATTTGTACTATGTGGCACCCTTTGCTGAGAACCATCCCTGGTGGTGCTCCACCCCAGGAAGGTATAGAGCCTCATCCTCCAGCACACTTGAAGGTAATATGCCTGGGTCTTCAACATGATGCAAAGTGAATTTTTTTCATGAATACTCCATCATACTCCACAGCTTCAGTGGCGCAATAGGAAGTGCACTGTTCACCCAGCTTTTCCCTGCTGCACCAGTTCTATCCCTGGTCGCGGCATTTTTTCCTTTGTTTTTTTTTCCTTTTTTTAATTAAAAAAAATTTTTTTATTCATCTTTTTCTAAACTCGGGATACATTAGGGGTTCATAACCAAAAATATAAATAAAGAATAGTGATGATTAGCGCTGAGGTCTTGTGTTCAAGTCCCCATCTGGGTGGAGTTTCCATTTTCTGTGTTTCCAGCGTTTTTTTTCGCGACCACACACAGTCCAAAGTCATGGGGTCAGGTGAATTGAGTACTCAGTGAGGGGGTAGAGGACTAACTGCGACCCTGATCAGGATTAAATGGATAAGATAATGGATGGACAGATGGAAGTAGCTAAAATGAAAGGAACTTGAGGACAACCCGGTGGCTTTTCATTCTTGGTTCTTCATAAAACAAGGCCGTTCTGAGCGATGGAGGATCATCACTCTCTGTCTATCTGTATATCTCACTGTCCCACCACTGTCATGCTGAAAAATGGGGGAGCAAAAGCTCTTGCTTCATTACTCAAGCACCAAAGATTTGAGGCGAGTGATGCTTTAAAGCCTGGCTTTTGTATAACGTTACAGGCTTACATTACATATTTACTAAATTAGCCTCATAGCACAAAACTCAAGAAGCAAGACTTCCTAATCTTCTCTTTGGAATACACTGAAAACTACATTTTCCCCCGGACCACAGCCTTAATTCTGGTCTCTTGATCTCATTAGAGCAGCTCGGAGAAGCTCGCTGTCAAAGGAACACAGTCTTCCATAGTGACTGTGCACTCGCCTAGCTGCGCTCTGTCCTCCAAACTGCTTCTTTCATGTGGCCACCTTGTATGGACCAGCGCCCTCAAACACTGGGGCTTTTCCAGATGCCGTTCAGACGAGCCGGTTCAGCTGAGGACAAAGACAAGAACATCATGTAGAGCACCAGGCTGCTGTTCTGTACAGCTGCAAACACATGGGACCACCTTAGATGGTAAGAACTGTGTGGAGGGGCCACCGAGATGCATCCATGTACAGTATATGTTAACAACCTCAGCACAACCCCTGGAAGAGAGTCGTAGTCCAGACCTCCAGTCTTTCTTGAAGCAATAACAGCTCCTGCAATCTGCAGCATGTTTTCTACAGAAATCACTCAGCAGCCACTTCATTAGGTACACTCACTCCATAGCTCTCACGGCTTACAGTCGACTGAGAATTGGTTGTATATTATCATTGCTGAATGATTTGTTGGAAACAGTGCTTCTGATGAGTGGTGAAGAGGGTAGAAGGGACACGGTTGAGCTAGACGTGTAGCAATACACTTCATTTTGATTCTGCGGTCAAGATAGGAGTAAACATTTTTTATTTTATGCTAAAAAATGTCTGTTTATGTGGCCCTGAGTGGCTCAGAGGACCAATGCGCTGTCATTATGATCTGAGGATCATGAGTTTGAATCAGCAACCATGGCCTGAGAGAGCAAAATTGGCAGTGCTCTCTCCAAAAGGGTAAGATGGCACTCTCTGCCCAGCACTACTAAGTAATGTCGACTGGCTCAGGCGTCTGCCAGGTGATCCATCAGAACTGGGGATCCTGCGCTTTCCTCCAGCACATTGACTGCCCAGCAGCGATGTATCGGCAGTAGTTCAAAAAGAGGCGGAGCTTAACTTCACCATCATCAGAGGAGGCCTGTGTGAGTCTGTGCCGTCCTAAGCTTAGCAAATCATTACAAGTGATAGAGTCAATGAATGGGCAACCAGAACACACTTGGGAGAAAATTAGGCATAAATAAATAAATTAAAATGTCTGTTTATGTATTAAAAAAACCCAAAAAACATCTCATACTAGACTTATATCACAAAAGCCCACAACAAACAAACAAAAAACACAAGAATGTATCAAAATCAATTATTTGAGATGTACATTTTAATAATCCAGTTTACCATCCAGTTTACCCTGATAAATGCTTAATTTAAATCCTTTGCCGTGTTTACATGCACACCAGTGGTCTGACACTCGTTTATGTCTGATAGCTCTTGGACATGTTTTGGTTTAGAAGCCGCGCTGTTAGGTACTGTAGATGTTTGTAGTAAGTATAATCTGCTCGTTGTGGTCTAGGCTGTGTTTCAGCAGGTTAGTTTACATCAGATTAGAAAAGCGTGGCAGAACGTAGCGTAGCACGTCTCTCAAAACTGTCTGAGCAAGGACGCGACTGTCAAATTTGCCCTGTTTACTCTTCAGAGCTTTAACAGGAGCCTGTTCACCCTCGAATGAAATATAGCGTTTCATTTCCAAACAGCTCAAGGATGACTGATTACCTCCGAAAGCTCCAACAACACCTTGCCCAATCACTTGGCAGTGCAGACTGATGATGTGACTGAACAGCGCCCTCCTAAGTGATGGATAAATTGCTGCCAAAGCTCATTACAGGAGCCGGTTTTGTCAGCCGGGGTTTACGTGTGATTTAAGTGTCCCTGCAGAATTCCTGGGTTTACAAAACTGTGACAGACAAATTGGGGGTGAAACAACAGCCGAGGTTTATTTCAGTCAACCTGAGACAACAGTGCAGGAGATATAAAGTGGCTTTAGAAGAGGCTTTGTGAAAAAAACAACAGCATGCCAGTGTTTTGGATTCGTCACGGCTTTGGTCCTGTGATGGAAAAGCGGCCAATGAAATCATAAAGAAAATACCAGGCTTATTTGTTTCCAGCCACCACACGTTCTGAAATGCACTGAAATCATATTTCCATCATTTACCACTTACTCCAGATCAATCAACACATGTTTGGAGTCAAATTTTGCTGGAGCTGAGGCTACGTTACACTAGAACTCAATAGTCACCTAAATATCACTGTTGTTTACATTAAAAAACATCAGCTAAACCTCTCTCACATTGCTCAAAGCTCATCCAGGTCTTAATGAAGGTCTCACAGACTAGTGGATGTGGTTTAGGACACAATATGACTTACCAAGAGCTTTAAAAATGAATAAAACTACAACAGACAGCTGGTATGATCTGCTTTCTCTGTATTTATGATGCTCGTCATCAGTAAAATTGATTCTAAGCAGCATTCTAAGTTTACAGACGTTTTTCTCAATGTTACTTGTCCTAAACCTCTTCTACTAGTCTGAGATCTTCATTGAGACCTGGATGCAGTTTGAGAGTTTTGGTGATGTTTTTTCAGGCACAACCAGGCTATTTAGGTGACTATTGAGTTCTAGAGTTTGTCAGCATTTTTAACCCAATATCTTCCCAAAGTAATGGTAGCTAATCATCCCACCCATTCACTGTAATGTCCCTGACTCTAGAAGGGTGAAGACTAGCACAGGCCTCCTCTGATGCATGTGAAGTCAGGCTCTGCCTCTTTTCAAACTGCTGTTGATACATCATCGTGGGGTAGCCGATGTGCTCGGAGGAAAGTGCAGCATCCCCAGCTCTGATACATCAGCTAACAGACATCTGAGTCAGCAGACATGACATGGTAGTTGTGATGGGGAGAGAGCGCCATCTACCCACCCAGAGAGAACACGGCCAGTCGATTCTCTGATCATAGTGTCGGCACCAGCCACTCGGGGCTGTAAAACACTTTTCTGAGCTCACCAGCCCGTAGTTTTAGGTGCTGCCAAATCTCTAGACAGAGAAGTTGATGTGAAAAAGAGAGCAGTGAAAAAGTTTACCTTGTTTATCTTGATTCAACTAACAAGTGGCAATAATCAATCATCCGGGCTCCTTACTGCAGCACACTTGGCAAGCTGGCATAAACGACAACATCAGAGTTCTGCATTACTGTTTGGTACACAGAGTAATAGCCTGTACTGACAGATTCAAGTGTAGATAATGACATCAGATACATTTCCGTTTGATTTATAATCTACTACAGGAGATAATCAGAGAGAATTGAGCTTTTGCTTCACTTGGCTACTGTAGATTAACCCAACAGCAAGGCTGGTACAGAGCCAGCCTCCAGCAGCGACTGTGAGCTTCATGAAAAGGCCACTGATCTCAGGCTTTCTCTTTCACTCTGTGGAGCAGCTACTGTAAGCCCCTTCTTCATGCTCTGCATGCTGTCTACAAAAGCATTGCTCAGGGCCACCCTGGGGGAAGTTTTATGCCGCAGTCCGGCCCTATCAGGCCCACATAAATTAGGGGCTGGCCAATGCCTGAGAAGATGGATAGGGTTTCCATTAGAGACCAATCATTGCTACAAAAAAGAAGGCTGCAAGCTCATAAAGGCACGCTGTCAGGCTGTTAACCAGCGTGGGGTCTGAATGAGCGATTGGCCCAAATGGCACCCGTTAGAGTCCCATCTCACCCGTCCTTCTCAGATCAGAGGAGGCCAGCAGTGATAATCCAAGTACAAGCCTGTTTGATCAAATTTGACTTGAACTGGAGCTAACAAACAATATACCTCAATAGTCTCCTAAAGAAGAAAGCAGTTTGTGCCAAAATTCATCAACAAACCTTCTCTGAACTTCATCACAGAGTATTGAATGTGGTTTAGGACAACGTATGACTTACTTAAAAACTAATAATGACTTATTTAAAAATGAACATGATGAATGACTTATTAATGACTAATGACTTATTTAAAAATGATGAATTGACTAATTATTTAACATGTTTGTTTTATAAAAGTGCTAAGTAGAGCTTTTGTTCTTCATTCTTTATTCGCCCCTTTCACAAATCCCAGAATGCACCACACAACCGGCAACATCCAGTTCACCATGCTATCAATACTAAGCTACACTATCACGCTGCTTGCCACACTGGCCTACATTGAATTGATAGCATGCAACACAATAGCTTGCAACAGCGTGTTTACACTAAAAACCCACTGCATACATTGAAAATACAAGTTGACACAACAAGATATGATGTTTAATATCCAAAGAAATATTATCTGCATATGGTTACAAAAGCTAGTAGATATCACGTAAGTATTTACTTACCAAATAAAGTTGTAAACAGTGTATGTAGCGTAGCTGGCACAGACATAAACAAGAGAAAATGGTGAACCGGATGTTGCAAGTTGCGCGGTGCATTCTGGGATTTGTGAAGAAACCGAATGTTCTTCAGCTTTTAGTTGTGCGTGAAATAGAGCAACCTTCATGCAACCTTTTTGAGAAGGTGTTGCAGGCCTGAATTGCAGGAGTGGATGTATATGATGTTGAAACAGTTTGAGTTCATGTTGTCTGTAATGAAATAAACATCAAAGTAAATGTAAGAAATATTTGTTATTTATTTATTTTATTTTTCGATACTTTTTCAGATTTGTGGTTGTAGTAGATGTGTTTACTGAGTGCTGTATATTCTTTATTTATTTATAATTTTACCCGATTTTCTCCCCAGTATATCGGGGCAGTGGCGGTTTCTGATATGGGCGATGTGTGCAGTTGTACAGGGCGGCATCTCCTCATGAGCAGTATGATTGGGCAGCACAAGTGCCCCTGCCCTCCCCCTCTAAAATAAAAAATCTAGTCTACATATCAGTTTCATAAATATGTGCACACTCTCCACAGCTGAAACTGGCTGACCGTCTACAGGCTCCGTCATTTCTATAACATAGTGACACACACTTCATGTTCACAAGATCGGCCACTTTGCCAACGTTTTGAATTGGTTTACTGACTGATACGCTGTTTTATGTTCATTATGCAAGTTAATCATTGTATGATTATCATTTTCTAGACTGTTTATTCATTTGTGGGATTTTTCTACATGTATATGTGGTCCTGCTCCCGCATCATCTGAACTGATTGACCGCCCGCTCCCGGCAAAAACAATTAAATTTACTCACCATAAGATATTGTGACGGGTCCTGCAGACCTTGAACCTAGAGTACCAAACAGGCTAGGACCGCCCCTGGACCCACCCATTCGTTGACTCTCCCTATCACCTTGTAATATCTCTGACTCTAGGAGGGTGCAGACTAGCACATGCCTCCTCTGATGAAGTCAAGCTCCGCCTCTTTTTGAACTGCTGGCAATACATCGTTGCCAGGCAGCCAACGCGCTTGGAGGAAAGCACAGGATCCCCAGTTCTGATGGATAACCTGGAAGATGGCATTACTTAGTAGTGTTGAGAAAAGAGTGCCATCTTACCCACCTGGAGAGAGCACTGCCAGTTTTTGCTCTCTCAGGCCTCAGCTACTGATGGCAAGCAACATGACCGGGATTTGAACTCGTGATCCTCAGATCATATTGAGCCACTCAGGGTCCTGTATCTCATTATTAAGTTGTGATGAATGAGTTTACTGTCCAAAATGACAAAGCTGTAGAGTGTGAATGCAGCAGAAATTCAGGCATCAGTAAAATAAGAGTTACAGCCAAAGGTTGCACAACATTAAAGAAGCTGACTAGCTGTGTTGCTGAACGTACTTAGAAAAGTGAGTGGGCTTGATTTTGGTGGTGTCAAGAATTCAAATGTGGATTGTAATCAAAGCTGCTCACCAGTACAAACTCTCCAGCCAGAAGAGAGTCTGAACAAGCAGCAAATGAATTACGGGGGGAATGAAACTGTTGTTTTTGCTCCTTTTCAGCAGAAAGTTCAGGATGTCGGAGCTCCAGTGACGAGCCAAAGGAAAACAAGCTGAAGAAGGAATGCTCATGGCATGGATCACGACACTTTCAACCACAGCTCTTTCAAGAGTCTGAGGACAGAACGGGCAACTGTCAGGCATGAAACCCTCTGGTCCAGAAGTGTGATTAGATCTGTCAGTGTGGAGAGAGCCTCGGCATGTGTTTACAGAAGCTGGAAATGATTCTGGAAAAATCTCGACAAGCTGTGTAATTGAAAAACAGCTGACAATATTATTTATGTGACTCAGTGCTACACAGACACTAATCATCCATGTTGTGTATCATCACTGTTAGAACATGTCCTTATTTACACCGTTTATAGTTTTTACTATTTTATTTGTGAATACCAGCAGAATTTTACACTGTTTCATTATAAATGGACCAATAGAAGTGCTTATACAGACTAATGTCTCCTATTTTAGTGATTAATAGTGTTTATTGAGCTTGTTTATGGACTAATGTCTCCTATTCTAGTGATTAATAGTGTTTATTGAGCTTGTTTATGGACTAATAT
>BRDA01045322.1:0-13291 GCA_036984385.1 Crenuchus spilurus
TTTTCTGTTTGAAAAATATCACTCGTTCAATACTTTTTTAATTTACAGTACAAAATAAGTAATAAAAGTGTATAATTTGTGTTGATATCGTTATCGGACTATATCGGTATCGGCCATTCCTCAAGGTTGCCATATCGGTATCGTATCAGAAATGAAAAAGCTGTATCGGGACACCCCTATTTCAGACCGCAGAGGTCCTGTTCAAGTATGTGTTCAGAAATTTTGGTATCCCAGAACATGTTCTTTCTGACCGTGGCCCTCAATTTACATCTCGCATTTGGACTGCGTTTTTTGAACATTTAGGGGTGAACGTTAGTTTGACCTCTGGATATCACCCTCAGTGTAATGGCCAATGCGAACAATCCAATCAGGAATTGGCCAAATTCTTAAGACTACCCAGGATTGGTCTCGATACCTTATGTGGGCTGAAATGGCTCAAAACTCTCTAATCTCCAGTGCTACAGGTCTGATGCCCTTTCAGTGTGTGCTGGGCTTTCAGCCAGCACTAGCACCTTGGACAGTGGCCAGCGGAGAGGTGCCAGCAGTGGATGACTGGATGCAGAGAGGTGAAAGAGTCTGGGAGGAGACTCATTAACGGATAGAGGAGGCTCTCAGAACAATATCTTTGCTGATCGTCGATGTGGAGAAATGCCTTCATTCAAACCAGGGAATCGTGTATGGTTGACTACTAGAGACTTAAAGGGATGTAATAAACTGAATTCAAAATATATTGGACCTTTTCATATTCTAAAGAAAGTTAATGATGTGTCTTACAGATTACAGCTACCTCCCAGATATAGAATCGCTAACACATTTCATGTCTCTCTTTTAAAGCCGGTCATTCCTGGTCGCCTGGAGGAGGAGTTCTCTGGTGACGTCAGCTCTAATCCCACTGCAGAACTCAAGCAACCTGTTTATCCAGTGCGTGCCCTGCTGGACTCACGTTATCATGGCGGCAAGCTTCAATACCTTGTAGACTGGGAGAACTATGGCCCTGAGAAACAATACTGGGTTCCAGCCTCAGATGTCCTGGATCCAGCCATGACCAATGACTTTCACCGTACTCACCCTGGCCGTCCCACTCCTCGCCCTAGAGGTCGTCCCAGGTCACGCTCCTTCTCTGTCCTGCCATGCAGTCACAGCCTGTCCTCCCGCTCCAGGGTGGGGGCATTGGGGGGGCATGATGTCAGGACTCATAAATGAACTGTTACCAACAAGACCTCCAACTCCCAACCACCAGCATGGTGTCAACGCGTTCACTCTACCAATCAGGAGCGGGTCCAAAGGTCACTCTTGCCTGAATACTGAGCGAGCTCACCTGAAGCTCATTATGAGAACTCTTTTTAAACTCCTCTCTTTGACTGTTCAGACGCGAAGTATTGCCACTACCAGTGCCTTACCAAGCGTGTTTCAGTAAGTTTTTACCTATAGCCTTAGTCTTCGACCTTAGTTTTCATTTTTGACCTTTGACCTTGCCTAGCCTTTTAATCTCTCTTTTTGCTCTGTCTGATGCTGACCTTGACCTGTTTTTTGGATGACTCTTTTGAACGCCGTCTTCGTGAATGCTCTGCTGTGTTTGCTGCTCAATACTCTGTGGTTTGTAACACATGGGGATCTCTCAGTGAAACTTATTTCTAATTTTAAGGCATGTGTCTGCTCTCATGACTCTGACTTGATTTATGACAGTCAAGCTGGAATCTCAGGTCAACACCACCAACACTAGAAGCCTGTGGTAGGGGCTGAACACAATTACTGATTTTAAGAAAAAAACTCACTCTGGGGATAAAATCAGTGCTGCCCTCCCAGATGAGCTAAATAAATTTTATGCTCGGTTCGAAACTGATCACTCTGCACCCCCAGTAAGTGCGCCTGTTGTGTTATCAAGACATGCACACATCAGCTAGCAGGTGTTCATCTTCAAACTCTCTCTCTCCCTCTCAATAGTGCCTGCATGTTTCAAACTGGCCACCATTGTGCCAGTCCCAAAGTCTGCCAAAGGGACCACTTTAAATGATTGGCGCCCAGTTGCTCTGACCTCCATCATAAGCAAGTGCTTTGAGAGATGCTGGTCAGAGACTTCATCTGCATGTCACTACCCACCAACCTGGATCCTCTTCAGTTTGCCTACAGACAGAAGAGGTCCACTGATGATGCAATAGCCCTGACACTACACACTGCCCTCTCTCACCTGGAAAAAAAGGACACATATGTAAGACTGCTTTTCGTGGACTATAGCTCGGCCTTCAACACCATCATCCCCTCAAGGCTTGATATTAAGCTGTCTATCTTGGGCTGAGCAGCTACTTGTGCAGTTGGATCCTGAACTTCCTAACAGGCCAACGCCAGGTGGTCAAGATAGACAACATCACCTCATCCACACTGACCATTAACACCGGTGATCCTCAGGACTGTGTACTCAACCCTCTCCTATACTCCCTGTACACTTATGACTGCACAGCCAGACACCGCTCCAACGTCATCATAAAATATGCAGATGACACATCAATCATGGGTCTGATCTCCAACAACAACGAGGAGGCCTACAGAGAGGAGGTCAGCTTCCTGACACACTGGTGCCAGGAAAATAACCTCTCTCTCAATGTCAACAAGACTAAGGAGCTGATAGCAGGAAGCGAGAGAGTGTGCACACCCCAATCACCATGAATGGAGCCACAGTAGAAAGATTCAGCAGTTTCTGACATGGACTGAACGCACCACACAGGTGGTGAAAAAAGCACAGCAGCGCCTCTTCTTCCTCAGACGGCTGAGGAGGTTTGGAATGAACCCCCGTAGTCTCAGAACTTTCTACACAGGTGTTGTGGAGAGTGTGCTAACAGGGTCCATCACCAGCTGGTATGGGAACTGCACTGCCACCGAGAGGAAAACACTGCAGAGAGTGGTGTGAACAGCCCAGCACATCACTGGGGTTCAATTCTCAAACCTCCTTGACATATACACCAGCCACTGTCTGAGGAAGACCAGGAGAATCCTAAAAGACTCCACCCACCCAAGCCACTGTCTGTTCTCACAGCTGCCAAGTGGCAGGAGGTACAGAAGCATAAAGTCTAGAACCAGCCGGTTCCATGAGAGCTTCTTCCCCCAGGCCATCAGGCTACTGAACAACCAGTAGTACTGTCATCTCAGTCATCAAGGACAATCAAACCACATTCACACTTACAACACAGACTGACACCTGTACATCCTCCCATTCTGTACAATCATCCTGTATATAAAAATGTCTATTGTATATAAAATAACTTCTAATATACCATAGCCTCTAATTCACTTACAGGACACCATAGCGTTTATAACAATGTGCAATACTGCCGCAACATGTGCTATAATTAGTATTTTTTTTTGGGGGGGGCTAGTAATGTGTAAATAAGTACTCTTTATGTATGTTCGCTGCTCATTGTAAATTTGTTTTTTTGTATCATTATCATAATTTCTTCTAAAATCTTTTGTTGTTTAGTGCAGGGACTATGCACCGAAGTTTTTCACTCACCTTCACATCAGTGAAAGGTGATGTGACAATAAAGTTGATTTGATTTTACTATTCATGATCAAGGAATTACTCATCAGAAGTTAGTTACTGTATAGTGAGTGTAGCAAAAATAAAAGCATAGTGCAATAAAGTAGTCTTTTAAATCTAAATGTCCATTTTAGTGACAGGTGGCTGCTGCTGGTGCTGCAGTAAAGGAGTAGGAGGCACATGCAGGTGTGACAACAGAACACTTAGCTTTGACATGAAACTTGGCTGTGACAAAATGTGCATAAGACAAATGTTTAACAAGGACAGTGAGACAAGAGGGAACATTTAAGCACATCTAATTAAGGACAAAACAGGGGAGCAGGTCTGTGAAATGAGACAGGTGATGAATACGAGCAAGACATGACAGAGCACAGAGATAACAACAGAGCACATGAAAATGTATACAAAGAAACGTGGAACATAAACAACAAAATAAAGGAGGAACAGACAGGGCGATGGCAGGTTCATATTTAGAATCTAGAACAATTTAAAATAACATGTAAGTTCAATGTAAATTAAATAATTTACATAACAAATTATGTTATTAGTGAACTATTTGTAAATTGTTCAGCAAAACTGCAATGATTGTAAAGATTTAATCTTAAAATTAAGTTACAACTAGCATTTTAACCAGCAATCCTGTCTGAGAGCTCTTACCCACTAGTCATGTAAATTCTGTCACTTCTCCCTTTAACCTCCTACACCATCTTCTCTCCTCAGGCTGTATTTATATAGGTCAGAGTTATAAATTACAAACTGCTACTCTGAAAACATTTCCAAACTGTGTCATGAATACGTAAAATGACCAAATTATGAGTGAGACAGATTGATAAACAATAACAATGTATAATAAGCTAAAGACTATGAGGACAAAAGCTGTATTGCAGTACAGCAGTCCATATGCTAGGGACAATCTGTCTATCTGTCTGTCTTTCAGTACCTGTCTGTCTCTACTTCACTCCACAGACGGAGCAGAAGAAACCTCATCCCTCAACCAGACAGTTCCATATCTTTATGCAAATCCTCAATATCAGTAGCAAATTACAGCTGTCCAACTCTCTCTGTGTTTTTTTCCCCCCTCTCTCTCTCTCTCTCTCTCTCTAACACACACACACACACACTCTGGTCCAGTGAAAGGAATGTAAAGAACTATCACATTGTAGCTGTGTGTTTTACCATTTGTATCAATTTTAACTTTTGTTATTTATTTATGTTTGCTAGTTTGTACTACAGAGCTGCTGTTGTATCAGCAAATGTACATCAATCAGCCATAACATTACAACCAACTTTCTAATATGGCTAATGTTGTCTGTCCTCCACGTGAAGGTGTCCTGCAGTATCTAGCACATGGTTGGTAGCAGCAACTCTTTAAAGCTCTGTGAGCTGTGAGGTGGAGTAGAAATGAATTGTCCTTAACGTCCCAGCACATCCCACAGATGCTCAAAAGAAATGAAATAGGAGGAATGTTGAGGCCAGTGTTAGTACAGATTCACAATTCTTGGCTGGGAGAATCCCAGAAACCTGGACATTTCAGAGATGCTTTGAGCCTGTCTTCTGACCATAACTATTTGTCCTTTGTCAAGTCTGCATGCTTGCATATTTGTCTCTGAAATAATTGTAAGAATTACAAATAATAATTGTTTCTTATTAATTATTATCGTTCATTTCATATGAGTAGTTTTAATGCTGTGGCTGTTTGATGTATACTGGCTGGTGGTGAATTATATCTATTAAAGCCTGCTTCATACTACAGGATAAATTGTTCAATTTTAAAGCTGATTTACTCCACCTTTGTCCTGCCTGTTAACGTCCCTCATTACTATGGTCACCTGGGTCTCATTCTGTGTTTAGAATTTAAGCCCTTCTGTGTCTGTGTTCTGTCTCGGTCATTGTCGATTAACGCTGTTAGTGAAGGTCATCATTCTCTCTAGTTTATCATTCAAAATTGTCCTTATTATTGTTTTGTTTTCTGCTTTGTTTTATGTTTATTCTGAGTAGTTGTTTATTTATTTTATTAAAACTCCTTATTTGCATGTGTATCCGACTTCGCTCATGTTCCTGAATTTAACTCTGATAATCCTCTAGTGTGGGGTCCCAATAATCCAAACTTTACCCCTTCAATCTTCCGAAAGTGCAGTCAGTATGCTTGTGAATTGTAAATATAACACATGATCAGTATTTATGACTCAGTATCCTGTAGTGTGGAGTGGTGATGATTATCTGGTGTACACCGTGATGTTGACATCATGCCTGAAAAGCCAACAACCAGTAAAAGCTGAGTTAAACTGAACATGTTGGTGTATTTGGAGTTAAATCAGTTAAATCATGGCAGTTAAATGAGGTGAGCTTGTGGAGCATGAGTGTCTTTATAATGTGCTGTTATGGTTTCACCTGTCTCTCTCTCTCTCTCTCTCTCTCTCTCTCTCTATCTATATAGAGAGAGGGAGATCTGAATTGTACTCTGAGCTGCTACTGTGTACGACAACGTTACGACACTGTATTGCTTTATGGCTGCCGTATGTACGTAAACAAACGCTTAAGACCCACCATGTGACTTAGCTCCATTGTTGTTCTGTTAAATAAAGACACACTGGAAAAGTGACTTACGACTCAATCAATCTACATGGTGTCAGAAGTGGCCTACACGAGATAAACAATAAGCCATGGCAAAGTTTAATCCACCCATGAACTTTCCATTTGACAAGCCAACTGAATGGCCGGACTGGAATCGGTGTTTTCAGCACTACAGGATTGCTACTAAGCTTAACAAAGATGACAGTGATGTTCAGGTAAGCTGCCTCATCTATGCCATGGGCAATGAAGCCGAGAACATTTTCAAGTCATTCACGTTTGCGAAGGGAGAAAACTGCGATGACTTCAAAGTAGTAGTGAAGAAGTTTGATGACAATTTTTCCCCGCTGAGAAATGTTATACATGAAAGAACATGAAAAAACATGTTTTCACCAGCGAGTCCAGTGGCCATGCGAGAAAACAGAAAACTTCATACGAGCCCTGTATGAATTATCTAAACATGACATAAACAGGATCACTCCTCAACATAAACAGGATACACTTTCCAGTCACTCTTTTCAAGGAATTCATGGGCGAACACAAAGGTCTCGAGTGAAACTTCCCACAGGTCCAAGACTCAATCCCACGCTTCGTTCCTTAGTCCATATACCACCAGAGCAACAACCTTGTATTCAGTGTTTGTGTGTTCCTTATTCAATTTAACAAAATGACTACAATCTTCTACATAAGACCAAAAGTCCTTTTGAGTACCATGATAAGGGCTAGGGAGGCTGGACTTCAGGGCTAGGGAGGCTAAACCCACCATGATTCAGAAAAAAAAAAGGATCTCTAAGGCTAATGGCTATAACTACTCAGACAGGCTAACTAAGACAGGCTAACTCAAACAAAAAATACTTGCCACCTTCAAAGTGGCTCAGCGTTCTGTAACGTTGGGACCCAGATAAGAGAAGGTGAGCGCAGGTATATAACAAGAGATATGTATTAAACAAAGGAAAGACACAATAATAAGGCCTAACTCTCACAGAAAACATAAACAAACTAGACCAAAGTCAGAACAAGGCATGGATAATGAACAATTAATAAACTTAGAACCAGATAAACTCTGACATGAACAAGACAAAACTCAGACATTACCAAGATAAACACTGACATAAACAAGACCAACTCTCTGACATGAACAGGATCACTCCTCAACATAAACAGGATACACTTTCCAATCACTCTTTTCAAGGAATTCATGGGCGAACACAAAGGTCTCGAGTGAAACTTCCCACAGGTCCAAGACTCAATCCCACGCTTCGTTCCTTAGTCCATATACAACCAGAGCAACAACCTTGTATTCAGTGTTTGTGTGTTCCTTATTCAATTTAACAAAATGACTACAATATTCTACATAAGACCAAAAGTCCTTTTGAGTACCATGATAAGGGCTAGGGAGGCTGGACTTCAGGGCTAGGGAGGCTAGACCCACCATGATTCAGAAAAAAAAATGGATCTCTAAGGCTAATGGCTATAACTACTCAGACAGGCTAACTAAGACAGGCTAACTCAAACAAAAAAATACTTGCCACCTTCAAAGTGGCTCAGCGTTCTGTAACGTTGGGACCCAGATAAGAGAAGGTGAGCGCAGGTATATAACAAGAGATATGTATTAAACAAAGGAAAGACACAATAATAAGGCCTAACTCTCACACAAAACATAAACAAACAAGACCAAACTCAGAACAAGGCATGGATAATGAACAATGAATAAACTCAGAACCAGATAAACTCTGACATGAACAAGACAAAACTCTTATACATTACCAAGATAAACACTGACATAAACAAGACCAACTCTCTGACATAAACAGGATCACTCCTCAACATAAACAGGATACACTCTAATACTAACAAGCAAAACTCTGACAAGAACAATATACAGTACGTAAGCATACAGACCAACAGGAGAAACCCAGACGAAGGGCAAAAGGGCTAAGAGCATAAGCAAGAGGACATGAAAACAAAACAACACCAAGCCTTGACCAAAGGGAAAAGACTGCTTAAATACTGAAACAGTGATTGTCATATGAGAAGGGTGAGTGGAATAAAGGAAGGGATGAGTACAGGCAAGGTGCATTGTGGGAAGTGTAGTGCGTGAGTGAGTTTTATAGAAGCATAAAGGGCTGACCAGGAAGTGAACTACAATCTATTGTGTAAGTGAGTGTGAATGACAGAAGCTGAATACAAAGGGGAGGGCTGATTGGAGAGAGAGAGGGGGAGAGAAACAGACAACAGAACAAAGGCAAAGGCTACCCATCAAAAATGTATGTAGTCCTAGGGCACAAAGTTATTAACTTATTCAGTTGCTCCTTGTCAGTTGAAATTAATCTTGTGAGACGAGCAGATGAGGTCACACCTAATATAAGCAGACACAAGCAGCCATATGGGGAACATGGCACACTAAAACCCGAACCAGTCACAATACAGTTAACAGAGGATGCAGTGCCTTATGCAGTGCACACTGCACACCATGTGCCTTTTCCCATGTTACAAAAGGTAAAAGATGAACTAGTGAGAATGGAAAAAAAATGGGTCATCGCAAGGGGGTCACAACCTACCGAATGGTGTGCTCCTATGGTCCCTGTTCTGAAATGACACACAGACTGAGCAAGAATCTGTGTTGACCTCACAAAGCTAAATAACTCAGTCAAAAGAGAGCGCTACATCCTGCCTACTTCTGATGAGATAACCTCCAAACTAAGCGGCGCAACAGTGTTTTCTTCCCTTGATGCTGCCAGCGGGTTCTGGCAGATTCCCCTCCATCCCAACAGTTGTATACTCACAATTTTTATAACACCATTTGGTAGGTAATGTTTTAAAAGGTTACCTTTCGGCATAACAAGTGCACCTGAAATCTTTTAGCGAAAGATGCTGGAGACCCTGGAAGGTTTAGAGGGCATATAAGTTTTCATGGATGACATCTTGGTCTATGGGATCACTATGGAAAAACACGATGCTCAAGTGGACAAAGTTTTAAATCACACTGAGTCTATGGGCCTAAAGCTGAATAATTAAAAATGATCCATGAGGCAGAGTGAATTGTGGTTTCTGGGTCACCTAATTGTTCACTCTGGGGTAAGACCTGACCCTGAGAAAGTTGAAGCCATTCACCAGTTGCCCTCACCACAAAATGTGTAAGAGCTAAAAAGATTGCTAGGCATGGTCAATTATCTTGGCAAATACATCCCTGACCTTGTGACTATTGGCCAACCCTTGTATGACCTGCTCAAGACAAAAAAATCTATGGACCTGGGGCCACCCCCAACAGTCAGCTTTTGAGAACATTAAAAAGAGGCTAACAGTAGTGCCAGTTCTCACCTTTTACGACACTGCAAAGCCAACTACAGTGTCCGCCAACACCAGCAGCTATGGTCTGGGAGCTGTGTTATTACAACTCCATGGGGAAGAGTGGAAACCAGTCACTTACTGCTCTAGACGTCTCACTGAGGCAGAGACAAGATATGCTCAGATAGAGAAAGAGTGTCTGGCGAGTGTATGAGTGTGATGTTTGTCTTGGTATTGTTCTGTTCTCTCTCATTCTTTTGGTCTTTCCCCTTCATATTCAGCGTCTGTCCTTCACACACATTCAGTTAGATTGTAGTTCACTTCCTGTTTCAGACCCATTCATGTCATCATTCACCATATCACTCCTACACTACAATTCCCACTATGCACCTCACCACCTGATGTCACTTCCGGTATTACGCTCACCTGCACCACATTTCGTAATCCCAGCAGTACAGTTAAAAGCAGCACTTTCCAGCTAATCCTTGCTCAGCGTTGTTTTCGTTTCCTTGTTCCGCTTCTCTACTCACTTCGCACTTCACCCATTTCATCCCCTGTTCCAGTCTGGTTGTTTTTGTCTTGGTCTATGTACTTTGTTAAGGTTTGTTGTTGTTCTGATTGTTTGAGTCATGTTTCAGTCTAAGTCCTGTTTGAGTCATGTTTCAGTCTAAGTCCTGTTTGAGTCATGTTCAATGGGCTTGTGAGAAGTTTGAAAAGTACCTGTGTGGCTTAGATCAGTTCAGACTGGAGACAGATCACAGACCGCTAGTGCCACTCATCAATAGCTGGAGCTTAGACAACGTTCCCCTGAGGTGCGTCTCTTAATGCGGCTCATGAGGTACAAACCGGAAGATGTCTACATGCATGGGAAACCCCTCGTAGTAGCTGATGCCTTGTCACGTTGTCTGTAGACTAGTAACAAAGAAAAAAACTGACACACAATGAGGTGAAGTGTTACATAGCTACAGTTATGCAAGGCATCCCAGCCTCTCTGAGCGGAATGGACAGTATCAGAGCAGCCACCACAACAGATTGTGAACTACAAACTGTCATAAAGTACATTAAAAATGGATGGCCAGAATACAGAGATAAAGTTCCAATAAATATCAGAGCATAAGCAAAAGTAAAAAAAAAAAGAACTGTCAGAGACAAATGGCCTAGTCACATGAGGATGCAGGATTGTCTTTCCAAAATCACAGAGGGCATGGATTCTCAAAAAAATACATGATGGACACCAAGGACTTACAAAGTGAAGACTGGGCAAACTCCTCTATTTGGTGGCCAGGACTCTCCATGGAGCTTAAAGAGACTGTAATGCAATGCAACTCTTGCCAAGAGCTAAGACGGACACAGCAAAAAGAGCCATTCTTGTCAACACCACTGCCTGATTAACCATGGAAGTGGATTGCACTTGATCTCTGTGAACACAATAAGAATAACTACCTCATAGTATCAGACTATTATTCCTATTTCCTAGAGATACTACACTTGCCTTCCACAACATGTTCTCAGGTTATCCAAAGACTGAAAGCTATCTTTGCTAGATTTGGGATCCCTGATGAGGTGGTGACAATGGACCTCAGTTCTCCAGTGCTGAATTCAAAGAACTAGCACAGCAAATTGACTTTAAACATCTAACCTCATGTCCTACCATCCTCAAAGAAATGGTCATGCAGAGAGAGCAGTGCAGACTACTAAGAGGATCCTTAAACAGGATGATCCCCTACTGGCCCTCATGTGTTTTTGATCAACACCCTGTGCTACAACAGAAGTCAGTCCAGCTGAACTCCTCATGGGGAGAAAGATGAGAGTGATTCTCCCTACCCTAAACAAAAATCTCCAGCCTAAATGGCCCAACAGAAAGACTGTTATGCAAAAGGACGCCATTGAAAAGGCCAAACAGGCTTTCTACTACAATCGCCGCCATGGGGCCAGGTTACTCCCTCCACTACAACCAGGTGACACCGTTGTCATCAAGGTGGACCAGGAAAAGTCCTGGGTGACACTTGCAGTTGTTTCCAAGGAATGTGTCACCCCAAGATCTTATGTAGTGCAAACACCACAAGGAGCAGTGTTCCGGAGGAATTGTTGTCATCTTCGTCTGGAGTATTCTTCACAGCCTGCCACCGCTTCTCTTCCTCCACCAACTGAGTACTGCAGTTGGACCATCCCAGCCCGCAGGTACTCTCATTTCTGAAACTACCCCCCCCAATTTTAACTAGGCTGACACATACAGTATACATCTATGAACTCACCAGCGCAAATTTGTAACAGATCTGGACGGGTGTGCAAAACTGGACCTTTAGTCCACCATAGAGGCTTTTGTTCAGAGATGCTTGAGTTTGAAGTAATGAGTTAATATTATATTATTGTGATGAAAACAAAGTACCTTGAGACCTGTTCAGTGTTACACAAAAAATGCTTAATTTGAAGGTGATGCTCAGTCCATCCATTTGTTACAAGACATCTTTATACAGTGTATATATATATATATATATATATATATATATGTGTGTGTGTGTGTGTGTGTGTGTGTGTGTGTGTATATATGTGTGTATATATGTGTCTATATCTATCTATCTATCTATCTATCTATCTATATATATATATAGAGAGAGAGATCTGAATTGGAGTGTACTCTGAGCTGCTACTGTGTACAACAACGTTATGACACTTATTGCTTTACGGCTGCCGTATGTATATAAACAAATGCTTAAGACCCACCCTCTGACTTAGCTCCGTTGTTATTCTGTTAAATAAAGACATGCTGGAAAAGTGATTTATTGTCACGATCTGTCCTAGTCTTTGTGTATATGTCACTGGCCCTTTAAGTTTCAGTCCTGTTTAGCTCCGCCCCTAATTGTTTCCACCTGATGTTTATTTCCTGTTGTGTATATATTCCCTCTGTGTTCCTGTCCTAGTTGCGAGTCATCTGTTCTTTGTCAGTAGTTTTGGTTGTGTTTCTCTCTGAGTCTGCGTATGTAACATTAGCACTTTGGTATTAAAACTTTATTTCATTTATAATCCTGCGACTGTGTCCTCATTCCAACCCGGATGTGACAGAATGACTCGCCTAAACATGGACACAGCAGGACTAGAAGAGATCATCCTCCAGCAGCTCCAGCTCATTAGGGAACTCAAGGCCCAATACGACCAGGACCAGGCCTGGATCAAGGAGGCCCGGGAGCTCTTTCTGGAGATCGTGCCCTCTCTGCCGTTGAGCCACCTGAGCATGGTTAATTTCCTCCTTCGTCCTCCTAAGAACAACTCACGGCTGTCCCCTAAAACCGGAAGTGTTTTTTTGGGGGGCCATATACAGTTGGTGAGCCCTTTGGGGAGGGAGGGGGAGGACCAAGCTGGAGTGGAGCAGCAGCAGGGCAGGACTGGCAGTGAGGCTCTGAAGCCAGCGGACCCGGTATTGCTAGGAGCCATGGACGTTGTCACCCAGGAGGACTGTGAGTCTGAACATTCTACAGCAGGCTCGCAGGACAACCTGTACTGGAGTCCAGAGGTCTACAGGCTCATCCAGGAACAGGACTCGCTGGCGACACTCCAGGAGCTGCAGCAGGAGGAGCACGAGAGTGAGAGGAGGGAGAGGGAAGCAGTGAAGGCGAAGAAGAGTAGCAGCGCGAAGATTCAAAAGGCCAAGAGGAAGCGGGAGCGGTGAGCAGCCGCAGGAACTCAGCTCCACACAGAGGGCTGTGCTAAGACCCTCTCGGCAGAGGAATCGAGCAGCGCTGAAACACTGCCTCCGCCTTCGAGCAGCATCGAGCCACCGTCTTCTCTTCTCGGCGGCAACGAGCCACTGTCATCTCTCCCGAGCGGCGACACTGAGCAGCCGCTGTCATCTCTCCCGAGCGGCGACACTGAGCAGCCGCTGTCATCTCTCCCGAGCGGCGA
>BRDA01045323.1:0-13886 GCA_036984385.1 Crenuchus spilurus
GCCTCTTAATGTGTTTGAGACATCAGTTGTGTGTCTACTTTGAAGTAAAATCTAAAACATGTTTTGGTTTGTTTAACACTTTTAAGTTTACTACAGCATCCCTTATGTGTTCACTCAGAGTCTGGATGACTTCAGTATTCATTTACAATGTAGGAAAAAAAATAAAAACATAAAATCATTGAATGAGAAGCTGTGTCCAAAGTTATGACTGTATATTACATATTATTCTAGGTTCTTCTCGCAGGTGCTTCTAGAGTAAGGGTGTCAAACTCCAGTCTTGGAAGGCAGGTGTCCAGCACAATTAACCCTTGTCATTACCTGCCAAGTTAAATCAGGTGTGTTTGAACAAGACAAGCAACAAACTGTGCAGGAATCTGGCTCTCCTGGACTTGAGTTCGACACCCCTGTCAGTGCAAACTAAGCCTGTTAGTTCAAATTCAGTGTCAGAGTCCATTGTAATTTTATTTATTTATTTTTTAATATTGTATGTCAGGCATGGCAATGTGATTGACTCAGTGGTGACTCAGACTGAGCAGTATATTCATTATTTACATCCAACAGAACACTAAAGTGATGACTGCTTAAAGGCTGAAATGTGTACAGTACATGGTCAGCAATGGTCAGTAAATTACTTCTCAGTGTTTGAAGTTTTAGGAACAACAGTGAAACGTAGCAGGCACAGAAATGGCAGGGAGACACTACAGAACACTACATTTTTTATGGAATTGTTATGGTCTGTTTGAACAAACATTTAATTCTAGTCTCACCATAATAAAAGGATGCTTAGATCGGAATATAAACATCTCCCAAAGTTGAACCAGATGCGACATGCAGTCAGAAGTGCCTCTCTCCAGGCTGGGGAAAAAAAAACAAGTGAGCTATTTCATACAGGAAAATGAGTCAGTGGCCCTCTCATGTCTCACCTCACCCACCGTGAGCCAGAGGCCGCCTCAAAGAATCTGCCATTTTACTACACTGTCATAGGACAAGCTCAGAGACTGAGCATAACCGTCACTGGATTCCATTTGGTCAGGGCTGATGGTCTGCAACTCCTTAAGCACAAACCTCAGGGTAAATCCTAGGTTTTCTGTGGTTTGTCTTTGTTAACACTGAAAACTATAAACGATGCATTAACTCACCACTGAAATCTGCAGATTTCAGATTGCAGTGGACTGTACTGGATTATTCCATCAAAACATTTCTTTAGTGGTCAGTATTATCCAAATGTGATGTCAAATTTGGTCTCTATGTGCTAAGAAGTAGGAAAACAGCAAATCCTCAGTCGCCACATTAAAAAACCTTCAATTTCACCAGTATGGTTAAGGATTAGAAATGACAAGCAAATCAAGAAATTTGTGTTTTAATCAGAGATACAATGTAAATATAAAAATACAAAAATAAGCAGATATTAAATTTCACAGTAGATACAAAGGTACTGTTAACAAAAGATACATATATATTTACAGAGAGCTGTGATATATCAGAACTTGGATTACAAAACAGAAATGCAAACTGTTCTGCCTTTCATTCACAAAATGAAAATTTTTTTTTTTACATTACTACATAAAGGTACGCTAAATATCAATCACCTGGCTGACAGCGGCTCTAAATGGTTCCCCATTACCAATCCAATGCACTCAAGTAACCCAAAAACACATATACAAAATAATGTCAAAACCATTAAAATAGTAGAATGTACAGGACATTTTGGACCGACGCAGCCTCCTCATAAAACCCCTGCCATTAAACTGTAACCAGTAATTTAATTGCTTGGCTTGTGGCTCAGGTCAGAAACCAATGTAGCATGCACATAAGCAACCTACACTGTAAAAAATAAACTTGCCTTGTCGTTAACCTAATTTTAATATTGAAGTGCTACCAAGCACTGAATTTGTTGTGATAACTCAATATTTCATGTTTATATGTTTACTAACTATGCTTCCTGAGTTTACCTAACTTAAAATTTTAAGGCAGCATGGACACTAACTTTTTTAAGTTGAAACAACAAGGATATTTTTTACAGTGTAGTCTAGGGCTGGAAAGCTCTCGTACTGTGGCTGCAAAATCCCTCATCTAAAAATAAAAAGGAGTGAAACACTGCTTTGGTTTTATCTCAGTTGTGAATATTCAGTAGAGTCTGTAAGAAGTCAGCCTTTACTCCCACATGGCTTTGCAGAAGGAAGTGCTATTTGGGGAGGAAGGGTTAGAGGGTGTCAAGGATATGTTTCTCAAAGGCCTTGAGATTTATTGGGATGGATTGAGATTTATTAAGCTAACCTGTTATTCTCCTCACTTTTCTATTCAGGCTCTGCCCATACATGTGTTCTTTTGTAGGGTGGTTGGACAAACTTAGAAGATCTTAAGTCTTATTCAAGCTTAAAAAAAGAGTGGAGTTCATATTTACTATATTCAACTGCTATGATACCAGGTTGGAATGTGTTGCTGGAGCTGGAAAGTAAGCAACAAAATTGTTAAGATATTTTCAACAAAAACCCAATAACTCCAAACCTCAAAATTCCTCATTAGTTAGAATTACATTGTTGCAATTTTTTAAAAGCTTGTCCAATCTAGAAAGTTCCTGTGAAAGAATGCATTTAAATTTTTACCCCAATTTACTCTGTGATCTGGACGCCAATTAACCCACCAACTCATTGGCTCTCCCCATCACTTGTAACGTCCCTGACTATAGGAGGGTGCAGACTAACACAGGCCTCCTCCGATGCATGTGAAGTCAAGCTCCACCTCTTTTTTCGAACTGCTGCCGATACATCGCCGCTGGGCAGCCAACACACTCGGAGGAAAGCACAGGATCCCCAATTCTGATGGATTGCCTGGCAGCCATGAGCCAGCCAATATTACTTAGTAGTGCGGGGGAGAGAGTGCCATCTTAGCCATGCAAAGAAAGCACGGCCAATACTGCTCTCTCGGGCCCCAGCTGCTGATGGCAAGCAGCATGATCAGGATTCAAACTCACAATCCTCAGATCATAGTGACAGCACCTTAGTCCGCTTAGCCACTCAGGGCCAAGAAGACGTGTCTGTGCAGATCATGGATGGGTTAACTAAAAGGGATTCAAATGACTTATATGAGCATGTATGCATTTTAATATTGCATAGTAACTACTAAGGAATTCATGTTAACACAGCATTACAATGGATTTTTCTTTGGCTCACATTGTGTACATTTAATTAACTGGCAAAAGGGCTGTCGCATGAATCTGTCTTGCACTATAAACTGTTCTGTACATGAAAATTAACAATAACAATAAATATCTCTATGAAGGCAGCTGATCTGGGAATATGCCGCTCAAATGAAAACTATAAATAAAACAAACTTTGTAGAATTGGCTTCCTCCAATAAATAATAGCAGTAATGTATTTACAATATGCACATTGTCAGGTCCAACTCTAACACGTTATCACTTTCACTAAAGTATAATACGAGATAGCAGAAGAGGCACACATTTCCAATGCAATATGTACTGCATGCATTTACATATATCAGTGGTTTAGAACAGAAGATCCTGCGTGGTAGTTACGTTCTCGCTCACATGATTTGTGCCGTCAGTGGATGTATGAGAAAATGAAGCTGGTCTTATGAAAAGCCAGCATCTCTAAATGAGCGCATTCTCCTCACTGCCTTCTTTACCTGCAAGGCAACAAAAGCAGTGAGTGAAACACTGGTAATCATTACAATATTGCCGTTTTTGTCAAATTAGAACCATATACAGAGCAAAACAAAGTGCTTTCCCAAGCCAAACATGCCCTGTTACACACTGAACAGCTCTGAGACTTGCTTGGTAAATTCTGCAGATATGGGAAGCAACATAAGGTCACAGTATCTATGTTCATTTAGTGTCTCAAAATAGCTTATCTATATTAGTATTTTGATGCGAACTGGAAGTGGGTGTGATTTGCCAAATGTTTGTTATTGTTTGTGTTGCTTCTACTTATTTTTTGGACAGAGCAGTGGACTAAGAGTGGTGAAATAAACCAAGCAAATGCTCAACTGAAATGTAAACAATGAATAAAAGCATATTTCTTTCAGTGAGTAAATATTTCTGGCAACTTCATATAAAATACATAGGATGGCAAGTAAAGTTGTAAGCTGTTTACATTTACGCCATTTAACAGAGTCTCACAGAGCAATGTTCAATTTCAGTCATGTTACATTTGCAGGTGATTGTAGCATTAGGAGTCTTGCCCAATGACTTGTGTTGTGTTGTGTGCTTTACAACAACAATGCTCTTATTCTGTATTCTTTATCCATTTAAACATCTAAATGGGTGAGTAGAATTCTTAAATGTGTTATTTCATAGACATCATTTCATGTACTCTGTCTGCATGGGAATGTAGATCAATGACCTAAGTGCTTACTTCGGCAGTGGCCCAAGTGGCGCACTCCTATGGAGCGGCCAAAGAAGCAGGTGGCCCGACGCAAATGACAGGCGCTGGGGTAGGTGATGTTATCATTGCCACAGATAGTCTGGTCAGTGAGCATGGGCATGGGACAGAGGGCTGTGCGGCACATAACGCAGTGGGCACTGTTGGTCTGGTCTGTCACGCAGGTATGGGTGCCAGGGCACACCACGTTAGAGCACGACTCTGAAAGAAGAAAAGTCCCCAAGTTCAATTAGTTACAAACCATGACATATAGGTATCCTTAACCCCTTAGACCAAAATGGTCTGAATGTAGGCTCACATTCATAACAGCAGCAACGCTTACATAATTAACTTTATAGTGGTAACTAAATAAATAACAGAAACACTGAACAATACGTTTTAACATACCTGAATAATAGGCCTGAGTAAATAATAAGTATGCACATGACACAACTGCAGAACAACATAACTCACTTTTGCACTCTCCTTGGTACATGATCTCCAGGTCAGGGTGCCCTTTGCAGCGGGCAAACAAAAGAGCACACTCATCTTTGTACGAGGTCCCATCACTTCCACATACTGGATGCTTCCTGGAGACATTAGAACAGTCTGGAGCACACACACACTGTGGGCGCCCGGCCTTCATCATACACACCTTACCCGGACCACACTGCACTCCTTCGCACTTTTCTATGAAAAGAAATGGTCAAAAAAGGTGGGCAGTAAATTGGATCTTTCCACTTTGTTTCATATGACATGAATAACAATACTCATTTGTTACACAGAACATTGGTCCTGTGGGTCAAAATATTCACTAATTCCTCTGAGGATGACATATTGATTGTCATTACTGTCAGAGTTCTACTGTACGAGTGCTAATAGAGAAAACCTACAATACATATTTTGGCTCGAAAAGCATCGCCACCAACTCATGTCTGCAGGATGATTCTTGACATGCGCCAAGACCTTAAAAGCCCAAATCCTCAGTCCTGTCCAGTGAAAAAGCCTTTTAATATCCTGTTTTCTGAAGAGCCTGCAATACTAGCACTAAATCACTCATAGTAGGAGCAGATACTCCTGTCTCCTCTACAAATCATAGCTATTCACATTCTACACTTCAAGCCTAAATTAGTCATTAGTGACTTTAAGCAAATGTACAGATTAGTCAGAGAGTATGAGTTGAACCTTCAGGAATGCTCTAAAGCTATTGTCATGCATTATGCACATGGATGGTCACTAAGTAAGGTTCAGTAGTCTCTAGTTTTATGGTAATGAAAGAGAATTCTGGAACAAACAATAAAAAGACTTTCTCTTTTTCCCGCTCCTTTCCTGTTCTCCTTTTTTCAAAGTATCTAATGACGCCGATTGTGTTCTAAGCTTATGAGAACCAGACTTCTCCAGCATGTGGCAGCCATTTCTTTCTGCGGTAAGCTGGAATTCAGTCATTTCTGCGGGAAGAAGGCAAAACAAGACTGCTTTCCAATAAGCACTCGGAAAGAGTGAGAAGCAGAGAGAAGGGGAAAGCAAAGCGAACCAGTATTGTATCGAATGCATTCCATTGTATTCATGTGCGAGTACAAATTCAGCTGGGATTCACCAGAAGCTGAAACTTAAAGATAGTGCCTTAACTAATTTCCCATTTTCCCTCAAACTGATATATGGACTGTTAATTTGGTACCTGACTCCCCTTTTCCCAAGGTGGTGTCCTTTAAGACACATGGGCAATGGCTGAAGAGGCATGTCTACTCTCTGTCTACCTTCTTGATGTCCATCTGCATTATTTATCCTAAAGCAAACCTGCTGACAGACTCTGAAACGTGGATCTGGCTCAGAACAGCTGGATAGAGTTAGAACATCTGGCTTAAATCCATACCAAGCTTTTCAAATTTGAGGACGAAATTTAAAGAGCTTGGTTCTCAACCGCAGATTTGCCTTGAATTGTGGCGTGCTGGAGTAAGAAAGGACGTCTACCACACTTCCCTCTCAGCAAGCACCTTGAGCCACATGATCTGGATAACAGTGATAATACACTGGCTGTTCTACGTTCTCATGTAAATCGTTAATGGTACAAAAGCAAATGTGCTGTGTTGCAATCACGTTTGCTTGGCAAGGTCTTGTGAGCAAGGTGTTCTCCTTTAACATAATTCAAGACAGCTCTTATGAAAAGTAACAATGTTCACTTTGGCCAAAACTCTAATCATTTATAGGACTTTGAACAGGTGAGGAACTTCTAACTTTAATTTTATCCAGTACACCTTTTCCTTGTAAATACTCACTTAAAACTCAATATCACAAGAGCTGATTATTATTATTATTATTATTATTATTATTATTATTATTATTATTATTATTATTATTATTAGTAGTAGTAGTAGTAGTAGTAGTAATAGTAATAGTAGTAATAGTAAGAGTAGTAATAGTAGTAGTAGTAATAGTAATAGTAGTAGTAGTAGTAGTAAGAGTAGTAATAGTAGTAGTAGTAGTAGTAGTAGTAGTAATAGTAGTAGTAGTAGTAGTAGTAAGAGTAGTAATAGTAGTAGTAGTAGTAGTAGTAATAGTAGTAGTAATAGTAATAGTAGTAGTAGTAGTAGTAGTAGTAGTAAGAGTAGTAATAGTAGTAGTACTAGTAGTAGTATTAGTAGTAGTAGTATTGGTGAAAAAAAGGTCAAGAATTTTAAGAACATTAATTGTATTGATCCACAAAGTAGATAAGTCAAACCAGTTGAATTATTGAAAATATTTGTTGAGGGCCTACCTTTACATGGCTTGCAGGACACGATGCCCAGTAAGCCCAGTAGACTGACCTCGTTGATGGGAAGGCTGGTGCTGGACCAGGCTGTGTCTAGACGGCCACCAGCACAACACTCCTCCCTGCTCACTCCACGCAGGAGCACCATGTCACAGCGCTGCTCCTGATCTTGCAGCAGCCAACACATGCCCGCTGTTAACACACACAGACACGCTATTTTATATATATATACATATACACTCACACACACACACACACACACACATATATATATATATATACATATACACACTCTGTACTGCTCAATTTGAGTTTAGCCACTATGATTCTAACATTAGTCATTATTAGCCTTATGGTATGGTCCTCCTTGTACTGTTACATGTGCAAAGACCATGAGGTATATATCCCAATATTACAACATATGTGCAAGTATTCTTGGCCCACCTGCTACTACTCTCGGAGGAAGAATTTATTTCTCAAATGTTTCCCTTTGATATCTCAGGAGTCCTAAAAGAGATTCTTAAAATTCCTTAGGCAAAATAGCATGACAAACAGAAGATATTTCTGGCCCATTTAATATTATAATAGCGATTTCCAGCATCAGAAGACTCTTAGCCTTGGGAAAAAAATGTATTGCTCAAATGTTGCTCAGTGATATCTCAGATATTGCTGCGTTCATATTGAGACGCCATTCTTTAGTTAACATTGATGGTGTACAAATCTGAGTACAGTGTGTAACTTTAGTGAGATCTGTACTAAAACTCAAGAGAAGCACGTGATGATATTGAGGAGAAATTACTGAGATGTTAATTAGATCTTTTTTATTTTTTCCATCGTACTAAACTTAAAAATCATGCATTTGGATTTCAACACATAAACACATGTATATACTGTATACACATATATTAAATGTACATTTAATATATATTAAACACATTGTGTATATATTATTAGTGCTCAGTTCTGATGCACAAATTCTTAACATCACCACCTGTATTAACAAAAAGACAGACGAAAGCTCAGAGGATTCAGGCTTCTTATATTTCTGGATCTATTTCAGGGGTCATAAAGTGTGCAGTGTGTGCACCTGCAATGTGCTCATCTCATCAGCTGAAGTTTTGTTGAAGTTGGCTGGTGTGCTCGAGTTCACAGAGTTCGACATCTCGCGAGTTTACAGAATCGTGGTTTAACACATTGGGGAAAAATCTCGGACTGAGTCCAGTTTCTTTTAGATAAGCAGAAGCATTTGAATAAACACACCAGGAAAATGTTTAGGCTCTTCCAACCTTACCGTCTGTTTGGTGTTTTCCGAAGATCTCACATAATGAGATGAGCATCACGCAGATGAGTGTGGAGAGAGAGCTCATGGTGGACGTCCTTCACTGGTTTCCTAGCAAAGCTGGTGAGCTTCAGGAGAAGTGCTGCCCTCGCTTGTGAATGACTTTGTGATGAGTGATGTGGGTCCGCCTCTGTATAAATATTCCAAGTGATGGGACGGGATGGGATGGGCTAGAACTTCTGCCGTAGGCTTCTCCAAGTGGACCTGGTCGTGTCACTTCTCGGATATGAGGTAGAAAACTCCCACACCTAGTCTCATTCACGCTGAGGGCGTCTAATGAAAGCCGGGCTGTTTGGACTGTTGTACGTGGAAAAACGGCTGCTGTTTAGTCTGGCCTACTTCATCTACATTCCTTCCTCCCACGACGTAAACAATAAACTGCTTCCACTGGATAATAGGCTCAATTCAGGCACGAATGCCATGCAGAAAACAACAAAGTATGACTTTTATGTCATGTTCTATGTAAGGACCATTAATATAGTGTCTCTTTCTACAAATACAGATCAAATTGTTTCTCTTTACCTTTTTACAGTTCCTTTCTGAGCAAAAGTGAACTAATTTGATGGCGTGAGATCACTGTCTTTAATATGAGAGCGCAAAAACAGGGTTAAACCGAGCGAAGAAACGAGAAACGAGCAACGACACCTCGAGCTGAGAGGCAATAACTGCGGTCTTTGCAGAGCTGCTCAGGTCGTCACTCTGCTCGCTGCATAATTACATTATATACAGTGAAGGAAAATATATCTATATTGCTAACATATAAGAAAAGTATATCATATAACTGCCATTAGCTTAATTAATGTTCAGAATGGATTATAACCAATGAATGGTTTGATTATAATGCTGGGTGAAATAAACTCACATTACAGAAACAGACTGTAACTTCACTCTAACCTTGAGCACGTGACACTGCTAGCGTTTATTTGAGAACTGAGCAAAGACAGCTTTGAACTGTTTCTGTGTATATGTGGGAGAGGGTTCTGCCCTCAGTGCAGCCTACCAGATAAGAATTAAGAAGGGCCGTTTCAGCATAGCTGACCTACTGAAAACTGAGTAAGATAATTTTTATGACAGGGAGGGGACCACAGGTGAGATGCATCCACTTGCAGAGCCGGAGAGCCAACCGCAGTTCTAGACCAGCAGTCAGGGTTGCCAGGTCCAACAAAAATATCCAGCCCAAAGTCAGTCTAAAACCTGCCCTTCAGAAGCTTAAACTAGCCCAAAATATGTCTGTCACACGTTTGAAGCAAATGGCAAAACAACTATGATTATATCATTATAATTATGTCATTAATAATATGGTAACATTAGTGTTTATTAGTACTTTTATAACAATTTTATATCCCAGGCAAGAACATTTAATAGTAACATAATTAAAAAAAAAAAAAAAAAAAAAAAAAAAAAAAAAAAGGAACTGACCTTTTCATTTCACATTTGCAGTATTTGCAATGTCGTCATTAGGAACACATTTAATCCATTGCATCAAACCTTTTTCTTTTTCCCAGACCTTGCAATACCCGTATTTCCCCCATTTACCTGGCATATTAGCTAGCGACTGTTTTCTCTACAACTTCTATGTGTCTGTGTCTCTTTCTCTCTCTCCCCTTTCCTGCCCCCCCCCTCTGCCCCCCTCGTTCTCCCCATTGCATTCAATCTTCCTTACTGTCGTATTTGTACACGTTTCGTTTGCCTGCCGTGTTAACGTAACATCCAAGGCAACACCCACTTTTATGTTGTTTTTTGGCGGCCGCAGTAATTTTTAAAAGTAGCCCAAAACCCTGCACCCCGCCACCCTTGAATTTTCACCCACGACTGGATTTTCAAACATGCCCAATTTGGCGTGAAACCTGCGAACCTGGCAACTCTGCCAGCAGTTCTACTGTAGATCAGCAGTTCCGTAGTTTTAGACAGATAATGGGAATGCTGTTTTGGGTTGAAACAACGCTGGAAATGTTTAATATAAACTTTAAAAGCGACTCTTTGTGAAGATTCTGCTTTGCATAGATTACTGCTATCTCTCTCATAAAAAAGTCTTAATTGTAAAATCTTTATCCCAACTCAGTTTTTAAGTCCAGTGTCTATCGTTTCACTATATCCACAATATATTAATATACACAATAAATCTGCCAGTGTTAAATCAACACTATTAGAGTTAAATTAACACTGAGGGTGTCAAAATGTAACATTTGTTAAATGTTCATTTAACACTGGCAGATTTACTGTGTACCGCAAGCATTGTTACAATCTGTTGTGAATAATTAGTGGTATAAAGATGAGCTTATTTTTATATGCATATATTGATTGACAACTGTTTTAGACAAATTTATAACCTCATGTCTTTGACAAGTTTTAAAATGATAATGTACATGACATTTTGTAAATACAAGTGTTATATTATAAGAATATTTTCTATAAAAAATCTGCAAAATCCATTTAATGACAGGATGCTTTTAGTCAGTAATGTATACATTTCCAGAACAACTTATTTATGTTTGATTTTCTTTTACTTTTATACCTCTATTGGCATGCAACCATCAAATTACAAACATCGTACTTACCGTTATCCCCACAGTGATTTGCTCTAGAAGAGAACTTTATCAATCTTAATTGGTCAAGTAAATCTAATTACAGTATACTGTAATTAACTAACTAGAAAAGTGCATTTCCTGAAGGAAATGCGGGATGTTGCGCATTGCTAACATGGCCCACAAGCTAAGGTATCCCAGTTGGTTTGTAAGGTGATGCTGTGGTATCTGTGGTGGTAGCTGTAGCCCCCAAGGCGGTTGCTATGGCCCCCAAGGTGGTTGCTATGGCCCCAAGGCGGTTGCTATGGGCCCCAAGGCGGTTGCTATGGTTCCCAAGGCGGTTGCTATGGCACCTAAGGCAGTTGCTATGGGCCCCAAGGTGGTTGATATGCTACCCAAGGCGTTTGCTATTGTTCCCAAGGCAGTTGCTATGGGCCTCAAGGCGGTTGCTATGGGGCTCAAGGCCATTGCTATGGGCCCCAAGGCGGTTGCTATGGCGCCCAAGGCGGTTGTTATGGGCCCCAAGGCGGATGCTATGGCTCCTAAGGCGGTTCATATGGACAATCATCCGAACAATCTGGAGTTGGAACGGTGTCGATATCTCTAAAACTACGGGATAAGAAGCGCGTCAAAAATCCGGGGGAAGAAGAAGAAGAAAAAGAATATATGAAAATCGAATAACAGTATATTGCGCATTACTTTGCAATGCGCAACATAATAATTCTATACATTCTGACTATTAGAACAATAGTGCAGGTGCATTTTGTTTATATTAATCATAAGGTTTACATTAATCATTGGACAGGCATTGCCATTATAATGACACTGAAATACTAATATACCATGAGCCCCATGTCAAATCTAATCCGATGTTCATCCTGAAATTGACATCCATTTATTTACTTTCCCAAAAACATTGGAAGAATAATTATGACCTCTATTTGTATTTTTAGAATATGTAAATAATAAGAATAAGAATAGAGTGCAAACAAAACACGATTAACACGTTGTTAGGCATTTTTATTAACTAAATTTTACTGGCTTTGTTGGCACATCAATTAATAAACCATTCACATACCTATATACACTGTAATTAGTTTCAATTTAATAAAAAACTAGTGGTTATGAATAAGTAGTACAAAAAACCTTGTAGCAAGTGATTATATTTAAGTGTTTTGTAGTCAATCTTATTTTCATTTCATGGTTCTTTAAATGTGACCCCGCCAGGGAAAACCAGGCCAAAGTCACTGGGCAACTTATTGAGATATTGTGTCAATATCGTGTCACTCACATTAGCAACAAAACTTAGCCACTCAGTATTATTGCTGTAAATGAAAGATAACAGTCTCAGATATCTATTGTAGTACAGATTTTGATCAAAATCAAAACTTAAATTCACAAAAAAAGTTGTTTTGAAAAAAATAAATTTTGGAAAAAAAAGAATGACTTTGACCTGGTTTTCCCTGGCGGGGTCACAAATATACAATTAAGCCTGAGCTTACATTTTTCACATTCCTTAATAAACATTCCATGTCATCTCTAAAGTCAAAAATAAACAGAAATGACTCTTTTGCATGTATGAGTATTTCTGTGTCTTCATCCTATGATAAAGCCCTAAAAACCCTCTGAAGATCTGCCAACTCATACTGAAGAACATCTGGCTCCTGGACACTTCCCTTGGAAAGGTGTCTGTTGTCCCGAATACACTCTACAGCTTTCTGAACGTCCATCAGAAGTGGTTGCTGTGTAAGAGAAGATGCATTAAATTAATACATTTATATTTGCAACATTTGGCAGATTCTCTTATCCAGAGTGATGTACAACAGTGTTGTGTTTCCATTAAGAGAATTATCTCAGCTAGTACAGACAGGTTAGAGTCCAAACTTCTCATCAGTTCAGACACTGTTAGAACTAAACCATCACTAATACCTAGAAAGAAGGAAAGATACACAATTATACACAATATAAGAGCTTTACAGCTTTACAATAAGCGTTTAAACTAGTGCTGCTTAAGTGCTCCACAAAGAGATGCTCTTCAGTCTGTGTGTGAAGACTGTGAGGGACTCTGCTGTTAGAACAACCAGTGGGAGTTTGTTCCACCACTTTGGTGCAAGGACAGAGAAGAGTATTAATGCCAGTCTTCCACGCATCTTGAAGGATGGCAGGTCAAGCTTAGCCGTACTGGAAGCTCTAAGGGTTCGAGATGCAACTCGTGACTTGACCATTGCCATTAGGTAGAGAGGAGCTGGTCCATTCCTTGCTTTGTAGGCGAGCATCAGGGTTTTGAATCTGATGTGAGTAATACAGTAAATGTTTGTATTGTGTAGTAATAAGAGCTTATTACCAACCTGCATTTGTAAACTCTCTGGTGGTTACTTCATCAATCCCACATCTATGAATAGTAAAACCTAAAATAATTAAATAAAAGTATAAAATCACAAAGTATGTTAGGATTTTCAAATAAGTAAATTACTCAACATTCTAACAACGTTATGTAGTCATGCATTAAGCAGAGGATTGTCCATTTATGTCCATCTGTTATATACATTTGCCAATATCAAACATTAAACTAGCATGTAGAAAATTTACCTTCATGATGGACAGCCTAGAGGTGCCTTAAGTTTGTCCAGGCATGCTGGCTTGAACATGGATGATGCTCAAAAATGGTTTGCCAGGTTTGGCAAAGACTTTTCAGTTTATGTGATTCAAAAACACAAAAGGCTAACATCAAATTCTTACAGTACTTTAAGTAGGCTACTTAAGTGTCTCTGTCTTTACACTTCATTAATGTCCAGGGGTTGGACAATGAAACTGAAACACCTGTCATTTTAGTGTGGGAGGATTCATGGCTAAATTGGACCAGTCTGGTGGCCAATCTTCATTAATGTCAC
>BRDA01045325.1:0-21913 GCA_036984385.1 Crenuchus spilurus
ATCAGAACCATTCAATTACATACACAGGCTGAAATCTTTCAATAGTCCTCATTGATGTATGTTACCGGCTGGGAATTACATACTTTCACCAATTCTAGTAAATCCCAACACATCTAATCCCATCACCTCTTCACTGAGCAAGATTAAACTTGTAGAAAAATCATTTATTTATGAATGTTCGTCAGTATCACATTTGGCCATTTTGCTGAAACGATTTACTGAACATTCGTTCCTACAGAGCAGTGCTGTCACAGATCAGTATACCAGCGTAAAGAAAAAAAATCATTAACATTTTCTTCCCACTGCAGGGGATCTAACACAAGCCTTATTCACAACAAGGCTTGTTGTTCTTCCCCAATCGATTTTGCCTCACTCCACACAAATTGCTGACCTGCTATGAAATAAAGGCCTTCCGACAGCGACATTTCAGCTACAGTATCTACTGCAAAGCCAAAAAACGAGTATAGCAGACATGGCACAAGGCAGTCATGCTAATAGACTTGTTGGCTGAAACTTAGCAAACAGCCCAGGGCAGAGAAGATGGGCTGAATAGACTTAGTAGGAGCCAGCATTAGCCACAGGCTGCTTCTCAGTAGCCTGTATACACGACTGTTAGCATTGGCAGTTTGTTTTGGAATTGTTCCATTTAAACCACTGGTGAATCTGCCATGTCACATTGAAGAGATTTATGGTAGGCTGGTGTTTTAATGATTATTAACTCCTGAATAAGCTGAAGTGTCATTTTCCTGACACAATTGCATTGGTAAGTTTCACCCAATTACTCCACACCTGGAATAGGACAAATGTCACAAAGAAAATACAGTCGGAACAAAACCGAAATTCAGCATAAACACTTACATAACTCTGTGAGATTTTATCCTAGAAACAAAACAAAACACACCGCAGAAACCTTAAAGGGTTGACTTTTCAAATATATATATATATAGCTTGAGTCAAAATATATTTTAAAATTCTTGTGAGAAGAGCTTAAATAAGCAGAGACGTCTGTGAGAGCGACTCAGACAGCTGCGCTTATTTTCCCACCAAAATACGCATGCTGTCATTGATATGATAATGACATGGTCATTCCAGACATTCCATTGGTGGGTTCTGGTGGCAGGGAATGTGTGGAGTCTGAACTGAACAAAGACCTTCTTCTGATTGTTCACACCTATCTCATAAATATTCAATGTAGGGTTAGAGGCTGAGGAAAACAGTGTGTCACCTCACATTTGTTAAGCTTTAGAAATAAAACCACATACAATTTCTACAAACTGTAATGAGCAGTGTGCAGCCAACACCTCTGTTTATTCAGTTCTGAGCTCGAAGTCTTGGCTAGAAATGTTTAGAGTGTTTTTAACAATAGATCAGCACATCTGAAAATCTAATTTTGGAACAGATTTAATCAAAATATAGATTAATGACACTCTTACTGTTTTGACATTGTTGTTGCTGAGTTTGTGCTGAACAAAAGCCTGTGTAACACTTTGGAAAAAAATTATTTTAGATGGGTGTAATTTGTGAAAAAGTGAAATGCATGTCAGACTACATCAGAGTGTCTGAAAAACCTTCAGACTCCAGTGGGTTAAAGGTGTTTTATTTAATTATGCATTTCATAAATGCGATAAATGATGTGAAAATGTCAACATTTAGTAATGCTCTGGATACCATCATGAGACAAGGAGGCGTTTTTGTCAGTGTGAACAACCAAACTTCTGTATAGCTCTATAACAAGCACAAGTGGTTCTGACTGGCTTCAAAGAGTTGCCTAATGCCTAACGGCCTATCATCAGAGGGGTAACTATACTAGACATGAGTTTCTTGATCTTATCAATGTAAGGCAGTTAACTATGGCAGATCAAAATGTACGGCCCTTCAGATGTTATCATGTCAATTTCATCTCAACTATCGGGTAATATAACAGCCAATTTAACTGTATGCTACATCATACACCTACAGAGATCTCGGACAGTCTTGTCAAGAGTGTAGTACCAGAATGAGAGATCAGTAATTAATATCAATGAATCAATAATACAAGCATGAAACAAAATAGTTATAAGTTTTAAAATCCATTTAGCTGAGCCTTATTAAAAAACCATTATATAATACTAAATATACACTAATATATATACAAATATTTGTGGACACACCTTTTAATTAATGCATTCAACTACTGTAAATTGCACCCATTGCTGACACAGATCTGCATATACACACAAGCAGCTTGTCTAGTCCCTGTAGAGAAGTACTGCCAATAGAATAGGACAATGAAAGTACCAGATAAACCTGAATCTTTTGGCACCCCGTTTAATAACAGGTATATAGGGGTATACAGTCCCCCTAGCACTGAGCTGTGGAGAAGTGGAACTGTGTGCTCTGGAATGATCGTGCTCCATCCAGTACTTTTGGGATGAGGTGGGGTGGTGATCATCCTACATCCTGACCTCTTGTCTCAGAATGCAACCAAATTCTCACAACAATGTTCCAAAATTTAGTAGAATTTTTTCTCTGGAGAGTAGAGACAGTCACTCCTACAAAAACAGGATAAATCCTTTTTTAACACCCTTCAGAACAAACAATGAATGAGCAGGTGTCGCAATACTTTTCCAAATAGAACGGGGGTGCACAATACGTCGATCACGATCTACCGGTCAATCACAAAGGTAGTGTGGGTAGATCACATGGCATTTTAAAAAACAGACGTCAGCCTATCATCCGTCTTCACTATAAAACATCTCACTCGATTGACATACAGGAAGACTGGTCGAGCACTTGGACCCAGCGGTAATTCCAAGCTTCTCAATCTGAATCAAGTTTCACTTTATACTGCCCACAAGCTCATTTGATTGGCTCTGCTGTTTCTTGCTAATGTGTGATTGGCCGTGTCCGCTATCGCTCCATGAAACAAGATCTGGATTTGTAAACCAGCGTTTTTCAAGTTGGCCAGCAGTCCGTGTTCACTGTAAGTTCTTAACATGTATGTTTGTTCTGCCTGTGTAAGAAGCCTAAAACTGACCATTTCCATACGGAGTGGAGGACTTTTTAACTATGTAATTTTTGAAGTGTGTTTGTAATTGACTGCTGTGAAGATCATTATGTCCAAGTACGGTTCCACTATGACTGATGATCATTTGTAGGTTTGCTTGAGGCTGGTTATCAGCAACTACTGACCAGACTCTGCATCCCTGACTGATTCCATTCAGTGCAAGTCATCAGAGTAAAGTAGGCTAATAACAAAACATGTACACAGTTGTATTGTGAAATATGGGTTCATGTAGTTATTCAAGATAACCAGCATACACTGTATGCATACATTGTAAGTATATTTATAAATAAATATGTCTTACATTTTAATATTAGGTAGATCATTTTGACTTAGTCATTAGATAAGTAGCTCGCAGGCTGAAAACGTGTGTGCACCCCTGATATAGAGTATACCAGCACATGGAATAATCCATGAACTATATGTTGTTTGGTCTGTTCTGATTGGCAGAAGAATTGTTAACATAGATGATTACTGACAATAAATCATTAAATATTGGTGTATTGTATCTCGTTGTGTTTTGTTAGCTTGAGGTCATGCATATGCCCAACACTATTCCTTAACTGTGGTAGATTACTGGTTTATTAGAGGATCAATACATAATAATAGTACAAATAGAGAAGATGTCATAATAGAACAAAACAGCTGTATCACATAGACCGAGAACACATACCATTCAAATTAGAAAGAGTTAGACTCTTTCCATGAAGAGGGCTTTTCCAATATCTGTAATCATTCAGATGCCCAGCGGTACTCGTCACTGTCCCACTCATGTCACCCAGACACATTATGATAAACAATCATGGGCGTGTGGCCACTGGCGCCAGGGGCTGTTCTCATCCCTCAACCCATCTAGTGAAGGTTATGCAACATATTATTACAATGTTCCATCGAAAACTTTAACAAACAAAACATTTCAAACTGCAGTTAACCTTAGAGACTGCTGTCTAGACAGGCACTAATGATGGCACAGCAGAGCAGGAACACTTGTTTACTTTGGATGGTTGCAAATATAAACCATTATGAGTGACATGTCTTGTTGCTAGACAGCACTAAAAAACAAAATTCAGGCATTAAAGCTCAAATCGACACTATATAGCAATAAGTATCATCAGAGTCTAGATAAGTTCATCGTCAGCCGTCATGATTTAATCTGCCAAAGTTCCTTTTTATAATATTTTCATCTGGTTTAGAAAACCAGAAAACTCTGCTATACATAGTCAATGTCGAGATAAAACCTTGTATCTACATTTTTGATATTTTCCACTTCTGTGCATACACAGAATACATAATAATCTTAGTTTATTAAATTTCATATTTATCTTAGTTTATTCGAAAAAGAGGTTATGCTATTTGTCCAAGACACAATGTAACGATATGAAATAAAATAGTCAAATGAACAGTGCTACATGAAAACATCTGAATTAATAAAATGTTCATTGTTGTTCATAATTTCATTCAGAAAGTTAATCTGCAATATTTCATATTCATTGCATGTCGAGTGACATTTCAAGCCTATTTTTTCTGTTGATTACGGGCTTACGGCACCTAAAATTCAGAAATCCAGAATCTTACATTATTAGAATTTAATTTCAAGCTTGAGTAAATTATTATTCAAACATTATCAGCAACAAAACAAAAAATGCTTGTATGTCACTTTAAATATAATATTTTATCAGCTTGTAAGGTTAGTTTGTCGCAGGGGAGGTATACATGGAGACATAATCAGGTGCTAAGGGTTTTAGCATGTTTGTTGGACAGTAAACGCATGGAGGTGAATGCATTGATGATGATGATGATTGTTACACTTATATAGCGCCTTTCTCAAACCCAAGGACGCTTTACAATCAACACACTCCATTTACACACACCGGTTGAATAGTGGTTGTAATAATAAAGCGATTAGGTTTGTGCGTGAGGGGGAATGTATTCGAGAGCAGGCACAGGCTATAAATACTGGTAGATGGGGCGAAGCGCGAGATTGGAAATTATTAGTGGACGTAGGTAAAAAACTGCAGGTCCCAGAGTGCATTGCTTTAACTACACTGAGGCCAGATATGGTGCTGTACACTGAAAGTAAACAGATAATTTATTTCATAGAGTTAACAGTTCCATTTGAGGATGCAGTTGACGAAGCATTGACAAGTACGCGGACTTGGCGGCTGAGGTGAGGGAACGTGGGTGGAAGGTAGATGTAAGACCGGTGGAAATAGGTTAGGGGAT
Organism: Crenuchus spilurus; assembly: GCA_036984385.1. NCBI lineage: Eukaryota > Metazoa > Chordata > Actinopteri > Characiformes > Crenuchidae > Crenuchus > Crenuchus spilurus. The sequence goes on from BRDA01045325.1 coordinate 5,267, forward strand.
TTGTAGTCAAGTCTGCCACATCCTGGCTTGTGCAGTTTGGCATCAGAGGCCGGAAACTAAGGGCAGCTGTGAAGGAGTTATCAGAAACAGCTGAAAGGTCTAGTCAGTGGTTGTGGATGAGGTGAACACAGATTATTTGGGGAAATGCACTGTAGAGGATCTGGTTTGGTGGTTGGTGTTGTAGCACGTAAAGATCACATGGAACTGGTGGCACTGAGCATGCATTAACAGTGCCAGTGGGGCTCGGTACAGCCTTAGTCACCAGGGAGGCCAGTGTGGATTTACGTTTGTTAAGGGTAAGGAAGGTCTATAAAGCTAGCTTGGAGTGGGGTGGATCTGGGATGCCAGACTTCACTGTTGAGCCTTCTGGAGGTGTTGTGGGCTTAGTTCAGCGAAACACTGACGAGGGAAGGTGCCTCAATAGGATTGAAACAATAGGATTGTGTGGCTGCTGGTAGTAAGAGAGAGGGGTGGGCCCTATGTGAAGTTCTAATGGTTTGGCATAAAATATTTTCAATTAAATTACGATCACTGTTTCGTGATATTCAAATTTTTGGAGATGCACTAGTACTTTACATCAACTGCAGCTGTGGTCCAATAAAAGAGCCCCAAGACAGAAGCCTTATGAACCTCATATGACCTGGTTTAGAGGAATACTAATAGCACAACAGTTCAAAAGGGGACAGCTTCTGTGTACTGCCCTACACATCATTACCTAACACACACAAACCAAAAACTTCTTGCCACTAAACAGGGTTTTACTTTCAATAAAACACCAACAAAAAATCCAGCAAATATATTTTCCGAAGTACAGAATTTGATTGTTCGAATTCAACCTTTTACCTTAAATGACCTCCGATTACATGAGATTATTTTCTCTCTAATTACCATTGCAGGAAATCCCTTCTCTGATGAGACGCAGAGATACGAGTTTTAAAACAAGAGTTTACATTGATTACGGCTTAATGCTTTATCTGAGCAGTGAGGCAATGCCCAGCATCCACAGTTATGATTTGTTGAGTCATGGCACTGAAGAGTTTCTGGTAAAGGTCTAGGCCTTCAGCCTCAGGCTAAAGAGGGAAGCAGTGCTCCCCTGCCAATACACGTCAGCTCTGCCAAATCCTTTACTGGCCTGCCTGTGGAACAACCAATCAATCTAATGGCCTTCTCTGAGCTTCAGAGCATAGTGCCTGGGAATAGAAATCACAGGCTGCAGAGATGGTGACTGGTATATAGCATAAAGGCTATTTTTACTCTGTCATGTACACTTTCATTAAATCACCAAGATGGTTGATATTCAGCAATATCATGAAGGGACTTTAGGTGCAATATTATTTAGTTGATCTAATGCCCATTAAAGAACAAATTCAGCACTGTTTATGGACTCTGTGCAACCATAATTTAAGGAAGGCCATGACAATGACTTTAAGGACAATCTGCAGATTTTTACAGTTTAGCTAGTCTTTGCATGTGATGCTTGTCAATATGCAGACAATGCCATTGTGGCAGTGATAATAATAATAATAATAATAATAATAATAATAATAATAAAAACAACATCTCAGGCCATCAACAGACAAAAACAACAAGAACCTGCTGGGTTGTGATCAGGCTCACACAGCCCTCCCAGAGGAAAGCATGAATTCATCTATTTGGAAAACAATTCTGCCCTGCAGGACATGCTACGGTAGATGATGTAAGACCTACAGAGCTGTGGGAACAAATCTGTGATGGCATAACCTCAACATGGGTCACTCATGAAGAGAAAATTATATATTCAAAGTCCAGCCTATACGGTCAATTTGCTCTGACTTCTGTCACAACACCACATCCCAGACTCCCTCTCATTTTCTGCCTCTTTGTGGAAGTGAGTAGCTCTAGAGATGGGTAATCCAGGTCCAGAAGGTAAAAATCCACCCCAGGATTTTGTTTCAACTGCCTTTTTGGTTCTGCTGCAGATATATAGCAGCAGAGCCACACATGAAGTAGGAGCAAAATCCTGGGGTGGATTTTTACTTTCTGGACCTGGGTAACCCACCTCTACCAGGAATGTCTGTGGGCTTTTTATATCTTAAGTCCTATCTTTAATGTTCATTCTATCAGTGCCACTTCCCATCACTTGGATAAGCTGGTACCAGCAACCTGTGTAAATATGGCCTGGTACTGAAGTCAAATTCTTCTCTTCTTTCAAAAGCCACAGATGAGTATCATTTCCAATTTACTATTGACTATTTACTATAAACAGCTTCAGTAAATCGCTGAGCTGGTCAATATACAACGTATCATTTTAAATGTACTATTTTTATCTCGGCTGAAATGGAAACTTTGATCAGTTACTAAATACTCTGATTCATGTTCCACACAATATCAGGTCTGCTTTTATATGTATGCAACAGTCTGAACACTCCTGGCCATGCTTAACCTTCATTGATTTTGTAAGTGGAAATACTTTAACACGTCCCCAACAGGTAACAAAGGAAATCTTGCATTTTCTCCACATTTGAGTGATAAAGTAAATTATTTTCTATTTATTTAAATCAATAAAAATGAATAAAACTTTGATCAGGGCTGTGCAAACTTTGGAACAGAACAGTACATGTATTAAAAAGAAGACACAGGCCCTGCCCACGCGTATCTATTTTGAAAAGAGTATTTTTGTGTTGGCCTCCCACCCACATGAAAACAATGACTATGACCGGCACTAAAAAATGGCCAAAACACACTTCTAAAAATACTCTCCAGGGTGCAGATTTTTGGAAAACTCTGTTCAAGCGTTTTCATGTGGATGAACAAAAGGCAGCTTTTTGAAACTGTTGACATCACATTGTGAAAGTGTGGTGTACTGTGGTAATTTCTTCTTTTACAGGAGCTCCTCTCTTTTTTTCTTGTCCAGATTGGCCATGTAATACAGACTAAATTACCTGCTGTTTTTAGCCAATTCAGTGCTCATCCTGGATCCAAATCTCTGTTTATTTCCAGGCAAATGTCATCTTGTATTGGAAAATAAAGATTTCTGGCTGATGCTACTAGCTATATTTAGTGTCTTTGAACACAGACCAACCAAAAACCTTCGCAAACCACAAACCAATTTTTTTTAAACGTTTTTGAAGAATCACTTGGTAATCTACTTGGTCAGGATGGAAAGGCTTCCACTCCATATGCAAAAAGAAACTTAAATGGATGAAAAAAGTGAGGCTTATTAAAGAGTCACTAGTCACGTTTCCATTGCAGTTTTGCGCAAAACTTTATCGATATTCTGTTTTGTTGAAAAAACAATTCGACAAAACAAGTTTCACAATTGTGGTGTTTCCTTTAAATGTGAAATACTTTTATAAAATCACATGTGAATATGTTTGTTCTCGCGATAAGTCATTACAAACATGGCGGCAGTGGATGTAAACACATACTTCAGCTTTATACATACTGCTACCACGGCACTAGTGCTCATCATCAGCCATCAGAGGAGACGGAGACTTATCGAGGCTTTGGAGTGACAAGCCCCTTATACTTGGGAGCGGCTACGTATGCGGCGTTTTTGGGAAACTGTAGTCGATGGTTTTACAGAAGAGCTGTGGATTCAACATTTTAGAATGACACACTCAACTTTTAATGAACTTTGTGATGCTGTGAGATCTCTAGTGGAGCAGCTGCACATTGTCCAAGGATTCTCCTCGTTATTCCAAATATGCCGCGTCATCTTCATCCTCGCACTTTCTGTTGTTGTCTTCTTCTTCGTCATCTTTGTCGCCAATAGAAACGTCCGGTTGTTGATCACGTGACTCCGTTAATGCAAAAATGTCCATTCGAGTGTTTCCATTACACTTTTGTGATATAAACCAATTTCGATACGACTGAAAAACCACCTCATCTTAGCGCAAAAGACTTTTATCAAAAAACCTGAGTTTTTTCGAAATTGTCGTGTTTCCATTAAACAAATTTTTATTCGCAATTCTAATTTGCGATATTTCAGGATCAATGGAGACGCGACTACTGCAAGTTCCTTACATATGTGTTAAATACGGTTGAATTAATATAACTTTAAATAATTGTTTATATTCAAACTGATAATGTGACACAATAGACACACTTTAAGAATAAGGAGAATAAATAAACAACTGCGTAAGCTAATAAATTATTATAAGTGTGACCACATCATCATGTAACACATCTGGGTTCATAATAATACAACCAGCCCCAGAAACTCGCTCATCCTGAAGTTAATACCATCTGGATGCAGGAGTTTCATCTGTGGCAAGATGTGTAAAATGTTTAATTACAGGCATCCTCCTGATAAGCTAATCCAATCTGAAAAAAAAAAACACTATTGATTGTAAAATTTGACATGCAAAGACTGGTCGCAGGCAGTGGTTCTTTTTGTGCTGTGACCACTAAATAGCTGATAGTTATCCATCTTCAGTCATCAGACTCTTTCACTCCAACATAAATAAGTAGCATAATAGCTGCAATGCTGATATTAGCATTAGAATCCAGTTTTTATACTATTCCAAAAAGCTAATGTAGCCTTAGGCCTCGTCACTAACATTCCCGGTGTCCTTAGCATAAGAGCATATGGAAATCTACATCTCTGTGTGATATGTCATAAGAATCCATTGCAATACCATAACAGAAAGGCACATATGAATAAAATAACATGTCTCAATTATGTTGGTATAAATTCATGGTGATAAGTGTACATACTGGTAAATATGTAGATAATATAACTCATATGATATTTTAAGAAATGTCTGTGATTGGTCAGACTGTATAGTGTTTTTTACAACTGATGTCACAAAGCAGCTTAAAAGAGTTCCAGTAATAACATAAAAACCCAAAACCCCATGTGAGCAAACCAACGGTGACAGTGGCAAGGAACAACTCCCTCAGAGCTGGAAAAAGAAACACTAGTGAACACACTAGGCTGTGAACATCTGCCTGAAGCAGTGAGCAGCCCTATCTACGGTGCCCGGGGAGCAGTTGGGGGTTAGGTGCCTTGCTCAAGGACACTTCAGTCATAACCTGTCTGGGGATTGAACCAATGACCTTTCAGTCACAAGACCAGATCCCTAACCATCAGGCCACGGCTGCCCCACAAAACAGCTGCGTTGGATGGGAAATATATCAAAAATGTTTGGTCGATATGAAAGGATGGATTTATCAGAATGGTGAAATTGACACCAGGGGAAGTTGTAACATTGCTACAGCAGCCACAGCGCTAATTAGGCTGCCTGCAGATGTGCCTGTAAATGAAAGTTTTTATGTTTACTGGCCTCATGAGCGCAGGCAGATTGTTTAAATATAATTAGCCAATGCTGATTATTTAAAAATTGCAATAATCCACCTGATTCATTGACCAGCTAAGTAAGCATTCAATCAGTACTGTAACATCCTGTAAGTTGGCAGAGGAAACAATTCAGATCTCCCCATCATAATGGTCCATAAAAAGGCTTCATAAACCAGTCTTATGACTCCACATTCAACTTTAAGGGCAGACTACGTGCTCTCCTAGTCTGGAAAAAAATCACACATATCCTAGCAGTGTGAGATGACGTCTTTAGAGCTTTGAGGTGCTAACCCTGACTGCTACAGCATCAAAGAGAGTATTTCAAACCAGCATTTTAAGCCAGCTTTGGTGTCCTGTGCTCAGGTTTTGCTGATGCTAACACTCCTTCTCTCTTTCTCTTTCACTCTCGTCTGTTCTATAAAAATCAATGGAGGCTCTATTGTCCAAAGTAGGGAGTAATGTCTTCTAACGAAACCTAATCAGGATGACTCATCTTTGGGACAGGGACAGAAAGCAGCATGAGGTCCAAAACCTTTTAACAAAGTGCAGCAGAGTGCTGTCGCTAATATAACATGACATAAAAATTACTAAAGCTTATTCAAGACTTCAAATCACATGGACAAACAGATGATGTGCTAGATGAGCTTGCAGACAGCAGAATAATCAGATGTCCCTTAATATTCACAATGTATTATACAAACCGGATTCCAAAAAAGTTGGGACACTAAACAAATTGGGAATAAAAACTGAATGCAATGATGTGGAGATGGCAAATGTCAATATTTTATTGGTAATAGAACATAGATGACAGATCAAAAGTTTAATCTGAGTAAATGTAACATTTTAAAGGAGAAATATGTTGATTCAAAATTTCACAGTGTCAACAAATCCCAAAAAAGTTGGGACAAGTAGCAATAAGTGGCTGGAAAAAGGAAATTGAGCATATAACGAACAGCTGGAAGACCAATTAACACTAATTAGATCAATTGACAACATGATTGGGTATAAAAAGAGCTTCTCAGAGTGTCCGTGTCTCTCTGAAGCTAGGATGGTAAGAGGATCACCAATTCCACCATTGTTGCGCAGAAAGATGTGCAGCAATACCAGAATGGTGTTACCCAGCGTAAAACAGCAAAAACTTTTAAGTTATCATCGTCAACCGTGCATAACATCATCAAAAGATTCAGAGAACTGCCAGCCTGCAGTCCAGATCTTTCACCTATAGAGAACATTTGGCGCATCATAAAGAGGAAGGTGTGACAAAAAAGGCCCAAGACGACTGAACAGTTAGAGGCCTGTATTAGACATGAATGGGAGAGCATTCCTATTTCTAAACTTGAGAAACTGGTCTCCTCTGTCCCCAGACGTCTGTTGAGTGTTGTAAGAAGAAGGGGGGATGCCACACAGTGCTAAAAATTGCCTTGTCCCAACTTTTTTGGGATTTGTTGACGCCATGAAATATTGAAACAACATATTTTTCCCTTAAAATGATACATTCTCTCAGTTTAAGGTAGGTATATACTCCCAAAAAGTCAATCGACTTCCATGCAATCTTTCAAGCATGATATCTCTGGTATTTTTTAAGATTTCTCTTTGATTTTTGGAGTACTGATACTTTATATATTTCTTCATGGGATGATCTCAGCATTTTTTGATCAAACCTTTGTAAGTACTAGATTAGCAGGCTTTAATATTTAATTAGGTGCGGAAAAATGACAAAAATGGAAACTTGTCTTTATCTTCAATATGTTTCATCTGTATTTAATTTCCTTCCATCAGGACATGAGTTTATTGGTTATAAATAAAAGTCCAAAAAATAAAGTCAAAATCTTTAGTGGTTTTTGAGATATACCATTTAGAAAATGCATAACTTTCTGCCTCTTGGTGGCCATATTGGATGCTAATTTGCATAATGTATGCAAATTATGTAACCTAGGAATTATTTGCCATTTACTGATTCATATGGTTCAAAAAAACATTATGAATCATTTAATGTTAGACATTTTAGTTTGGGAGTATATACCTACCTTAAACTTTTGATCTGTGATTTGTGTTCTATTCTGAATAAAATATTAGATGTTGGCACCTCCACATCATTGCATTCAGTTTTTATTCACAATCTGTTTAGTGTCCCAACTTTTTTGGAATCCGCTTTTGTAATTATTCACTGGTCAGCTATAACATTGGTCTGAACCCTGACATGACCACCATAGAACATAATTTGGGTATCATTCTCAGCAGTGCAGTGACACTGATGTGGTGGTGGCGTGTAAGTGTTTGTTGTACTGGTATGAGTCAATCAGACAGCAAAGCTGCTGGAATTTTTAAACAATATGGCCGCTCACAGTTCAGTCTTGTTAATGTAAAGTCAGAGACAGTAGCTCATCTGTTGCTGCACATTTTGTCTTGCCATCTACAGGACTCTGCTCACAGGATGCTGTTGGCTGGATATCTTTAAATGGTGGACTACACTATTCTCTATTCAGAAAAGGCATCATCAATAGATAATGCAACAGCATGTAAACAAAAGGAAGGTGTAGCTTATGTAGTCTAAACCTTTAACACATTCACAGTGACAATACTGAACTATAGCCGTTGCTGTGGTTTGATTACAGACAGTGGCTGAAAAGATCAGGCAAGAAAGGAGGGCAGCTAAGCTAATGCTAACAGCGCCTGTCGGCTTGGAGCTAATCTCCATAATGTCTGCCATTCTTGGGATGACACAGCCCACCGAGAAAAGCAGCCCTCATTCAGATGACTCATCCTCAGCCTCAAACACACGCCCGCACACACTTTCAGCACAGATATTCACAGCCACATGAGCAGTGAAACGCAGTGATACATAAAACAGAAACCAAAGAAGTGGATCAGATTTAAATATCTATTACTTACTGCACAGATAAGTTAGGAATACAGAATATATGGAAGTGTGTATTATGGTAATCAGACATATGCATATGCAAAATGATGTGAATGAAGATGCTGCTCAATTATGGCAAAAATTACACAGTCATATCAGAATTTTATGAGCAACCCTGGTTTGAACTCAGCTCAGGACGTCATAGATGCCATGTAACAAGGTTTGTTGTACTTATAAATAAGCAAGCACACCAGTTGGTTAGAGGAGATTGCAAATCGATCGTCAAATCCTGGATGTAATTTTTATTACTCCTTCCCAATGTAGTAGTAGTAGTAGTAGCCATTTAACCCATCCCATCCACTAGGCAGCTCTTCCCATCACTTTGCACTGTCCCTGACTCTAGGAGGGTGAAGGGTCCGTTGCGTGTGATGTCAGCCACCGCCTCTTTTCAAACTACCGCTGATACACCGTCACTGGGGAGCCAACGCGCTCGGAGGAAAGCGCATGATTCCCAGCTTCGAATGTACCAATCCAATCAGTAGATGCCTGAGCCAGCAGATATTGCAATGTGAGAGTGATAGGGAGACAGAGCGCCATCTACCTGCCCAGAGAGAGCACTGCCAACTTTTGCTCGTTTGGGTCCCGGCTGTTGATGGCAAACAGCATGACCGGGATTCAAACTCGCGATCCTCTGGTCATAGTGTCAGCATCTTAGCCACTTGGAGCCCAAATCCTGGATGTGATTTGACTGATATCCAAAAGCACATGATAACAGGGTACAATGTCAAGGGTGGAAGCATCTTGGAAGCCACTAACATTGTGAGATGTTCTAGAGCTGAAGGTGTACCAAGGATGGACATCTTGTACATTAAGTGCCTCCCAACATCATAACAGTGGTGCCCCGTGGGTCACTGATGCTAGAGGGGAACGACTCCTTCAAGGAGTGGTACAGAGCTTTCCAAGTGCCACAGTGGACCAGTTAACCTCTATAATGAACACAGGAGCAACAAGGAAAGTGTCAGAGACTGCCATTGGGTGAATTCTTATGTCCGTGCCCACGAAGCAGATGCATGGTTAGGGTGGCCATAAATGGTTGATTTACATATCATGTTACTCTTTGACTTTATTGACTAAAGGCTCTCTTCACACCCTGACTGAGAGTGAGTTTGGTATTTTATTGAGAAGTGAAAGTGAAAGTGACCACTGTGCCTGTAGACACAAAGGAATTTGACCTTCACATTTAACCAAACTGTGCAGTGAAACACACGGTTCCCACTTCCCTGTAACACGGTGCTTATACATGTGAGACACTACATGAACTGTGAATAATACACAGTAAATCTGCCAGTGTTAAATCAACACTATTAGAGTTAAATTAACACTGAGGGTGTCAAAATGTAACACTCTCAGTGTTAATTTAACTATAATAGTGTTGATTTAACACTGGCAGATTTACTGTGTACCAAGCATTGATCCAGGTTCAGTGGTAGGATTTAAGTACCCTGAATACACATAAGATGATATCTTTACCTTGAATTTCCCCTCGGGGATCAATAAAGTATCTATCTATCTTGAAAAGATCTGAACATCTTAAATACACTGTTTCAATTAAACTGATCTTACTTTGGTCTTCACATTAAAATGTGAATGAAAACTGAAATGTGCCTTTTCATCAAAGGCTACGTTCACATTAGCAGGCTGAAGTGACTCAAATCTGATTTTTTTGTCTTAATGTGGCTCAGATCTGATGTTTTCAGACTGTGTGGACGTCCAATCCCATCTTTTCCAATCAGAATTGAGTCACTTTCATATGTGGTTCTAGATCAGATACTAGATCTGTGGACATGTGACTTTAATGTGACGGTCAGATCAGATTTCATGTCTTTTTGCTTGTACACATGTGTGTAGTGTGTGAGGCAGCGTTGGCTTCTCTCGTTTACTCACGTCGCTGATCATGTACAGTCCAGCACCTGTTTACTGTCCTCCTGAGCTAAACACCATCACACATCAGCTACTAACACCTGTTTTACTAACATCAGTCTCACTAATACAGGGTTGCCAGATCCCCTAAAACTCCATCACACATCAGCTACTAACACCTCTGTTTTACTAGTTTTACTCAAATCAGTAGTCGCACAAATACAGGGTTGCCAGATCCCCCAAACATCCTACAAATTTTGTAACAAAGTCACACTACACAAACAGAAACTAGCCCAAAATCTAAAGTGACACATACAATTCAATGAGCTTTAAAATATAAATCTTCTACAAATCTTACTTTCTCTTTTAATCTCTTCTTTTATTTAGTGCAAAAACCCTGCAAACCATCAACTCTGAAGTTTTACTGGTGAGTGTATTTTTGCAAACCTGGCAACCCTGCACAAATGTGACGCTTTTTCTTATTGGTGACGACAGGAACATGTATACATGTGTCAGTGTACACGTGAGCCGTTTCAGGTACAGATTGGTTCACATTACAGATACAGCTCACTTACATTTGTGAATGTGAACCATCAAGATAGTTAAACAGCTAAAAATCGCATTTGAGCAACTTTGGTTTGTAATATGAACGTAACCAAAATGTTTCAGATACTGGACTTTATCTAATAACATCTGCCAGATGTACAAAGTACACGAGATGTAGGAATGATTACATAGAACGATAATTCTGGATTGTAGCTGGTGAAAGTCCACCTGTGAAGTCTCTGAGACACAAAAAAGAAAAACAAGACCTATTTTAAAAGAAATGATACCTGGGTTTTGTTTTTATGTACAAAAGCACTCATCTTAGTTCAGTTTGACTGAATATGGCATTTTTCATGCATGGAAAATCTTTCCATACTGCACCCCACAGATGGTCCCATGAGATCATGTGACTCACTAGCTCTCAAAACACACTATGTCCAAAGTGCAGAAAAAAAATCTAGTCTATGTTCACATATTAAAAGATTATATACTGTAATATTAATAACATTGTTGTTCAATTACAAATGTATTAACCAGCATTAACCAGAACATCATGGAAACTTTGTAAAAATAAGTAGATATAAATAACTAGAAATACATTAGTATTTTTTATATTATATTATATATTATATTTATATTATAGTATTATGATATGTGGTACAGAGCAAGTATAAATATATGAAATTTTAAATCCCTGCCTTTGTATTTCTGCACTTTAGAATGGTGTGAAATTAGGGCTGCCACAAACGATTATTTTTATAGTCGACTAATCACCGATTATTTTTGCAATTAGTCGACTAATCGGATCATACGTTAATTGAATATAAAACATACATCTTATTGCACTAGAATGCAGCTGTTATTATATAACAGTCATTAGATTTCCGCTATATGTTAACTAAAAATAAAAACAATTAAGATCATAGTTCATTAAACCTTTAATGAAATATGCAGCTTGTTGCAACAAACAATTATTTAACTGTTTAGCATAAAGTGTAAACATAGCACTGAAACATAACGTTAGAAACGTTAGCATTAGCATTCCTATTCCCTGAATTTCCCGCAAGGGATTAATAAAGTACTTATCTTATCTATTCAAACACACGAATGTGTTCTAAGGCTGATGAATTAAATCGTCATCGCTAATGTTCACTTTTACAGCTATAAATATGAGTAAGCAGCAAGTTAACTCTCTGTTTACACTCTGTTTAGCAGCTAACTAGCAATTTAGCTTATTAGCATCATTGTCACAATCAGGCACAACAGCTTCCTTTTCAGGTGCTCGTGCATCACAGTTGTGCTGCCGTGGAGGCACATTTTGCCTTGCAGATATTGCATTGCACATGTTTCTCTTTCATTTTCTTAAAATGATCTTGGCCCACTCTTTTGAGCTCCGTCGCGGGTACTCTTTTGAGCCTGTCTGTATATAACGTCCTGTGACGTCATCCACGGGCTACCCCGGTTATCACTACTGCGCATGTGCGTCAAGGACAGAAAGGAAGACGCAGCAGTAAAAGGTGAGTACGCAGCAGTTTGGAGAGAAAACGAAAGTAAAAACAAAAACGACGCATCGACTATTAAATTAGTTGTCGACTATTTTAATAGTCGACATAATCGTGACTAGTCGACTAATCATGGCAGCCCTATGTGAAATGAATGACTTCATTAGCATAATCAGTGAGTACTTAGGAATTAGTTTTAGCATACGATAGTACCAAACTTAGATTTTTAATATTTAAAATATGATCCCATAACACATGGCACTTTCAGACTATTTCTATCTTCAGCCAACAGACTCTAGATAATTAATAATATTTCCACCATAAACATATATATCACCTTGCTTATAGCGTCACAATATATTGAATTGTAACTCATGTATCAGGATTTAAGTCTAGAGGTTATAAGATTAGATTCAACTTTCTGCCAATGTGATTTACACACAATGGAATGTGACCTCAGAATTTAACCCATCCATGCAGTGAAACACACACACAGGTGAACAATCTAGGCTGTGAGAACATATGCCCAAAGCGTCGGCAGCACTACCCATGGCGCCCGGGGAGCAGTTGGGGGTTAGGAGCCTTGCTTAAAGGCACGTCAGTCATGATCTGCCTGAGGATCAAACTGTTGATCTTCTGGTCACAAGACCAGATCCCTAACCACCAGGCCACGTCTGCCCCCATATGCGACAATCTGTATTACAAAAAGCATCCACTATGCCAGCTTTATATACCCGCAGTTAACTGTATATCATATAGGCCAGGGGTCGGCAACCCGCGGCTCCAGAGCCGCATGCGGCTCATTCATCCTTACGCTGCGGCTCCGTGTGGCTTGGGGAAAAAATTATAAGTATTTAATTGAAGTTGTATTTATTTGTTTTCGTTCTTTTTTATTGTAGTGGTTCTAAATTGGAAGATTATTGTGAGCTTGAAATATTAAAATAAAATATATATTTGTACGTATTTTTCGGCGTCAGACTCGCCGAAAGCCAGTATATGATGAAAGTGACGTCCTACGGCCCTGATTTGCAGACGCTGTTCGCAGAGGTTCAGGAACAGAAGTCGCATTAACTATGGAGTAAGATCACTGTTAAAAATTCACACAAGCACAAACTAAATCGTACACGTATGTATAAGACTTAAATTATTACGGGTACGTTTTGAAATATGTTTTCTTACGAATACGACTGAAAAGTGAACAAACACTCACAAATATGTCACCGGGCTTCTAGGCCAAACGCATCGAGCGGATGAACAATCGATTCGACACGCGTATGTGTGATAGTGGTTAGCAGCCTAGGCCCTCAATAGAACGCGTCATATCTAAATATGAACATGAAATACACTAACGAGGAAGACGGATGTTGAAGAAGAGAAAATAAGAAAAGTAGTCTGTGTTTTTGTCCCTCCAGCAACTGACTAAACTGCTTCATTAACACTTACAGAAAACATAACATTACTGCAAACCCTTCATTTACACATATGTATGTCCTATCATGCATTTTACATCTTACATGAATAACTTATAATGAATAAATGAAGTATGTGAAATGACCACACAAATTAGGCAGACACTGTAATAATATATGTATTTACAATGTTGATTTAAAAAAATAAGTAAATGATAAATGAACATTTCTAAGGACAGTTTATCTTTTACAAAAAACATTGCACATCTATTTACTTGTTTTTTCAACATTTCCTTCAGTGACAGTAAACTATAACAGCACTAAAACAGCAGTGGTGGCATAAGATCACAGAAATTAATCAAATATACTATCTACTGTGTGTGCACTTGGGAATGATAAGGTTTTGTTGTTGTTTGTAAGAGAGAGAAGACAGTTTGAAATAAAGTGAATGATAGTGTTAATATTAAAGAAAGGAGTAGAATGGACATGGAAGAGTATGACTGTGGCACAAGTGTGTGTGAGGAAAAGGGCCAACAATGTACTGATGAGTTCACTTCAAGACTGTTCTGTTACACATCTGATCAAGCTGAGAGATGCACAGTAGATGGTGGATTTTTATCCTGTTAAATAATTTCAGTAAACAGGTGCTGTCTTGCACTCCTCCTTGCTACACACAACTTCCATGCACTCACTGACAGCTGTCATGCAGCTTTTCAGCAGCTTTCAGTCCAGAATAGTGGCCGCGGCTCCGCAGCGCCATCTACAGACTGTTACCCACATTACAACGGAGTTTCACCTCTTAACTAAAACGTAACTCTCTACTACTTAACAATATACATTGCCATGGTAATATTAAATCATAAAGACATAATGTGTTTTAATCAAATAAATATTAAATAATTCTGCAGAGAGGCAGATTAAAGCCGTTGCATCCATCAGCTGTAAACGGCAGCGGTTCACACGTGCAAATCGATTTTTCATCCACTCAATGCATTTGGCCTAGAAGTCCGATGATTCATTTTTGACAGCGTTTGCTCACTTTTCAATTGTATTCGTAAGTAAGAAAACGTAACCATAATAATTTAAGTCGTATGCATACGTGTACGGTTTTATTCGTGGGTGTGTTAATTTTTGACAGTGATCTTACTCCATACAAATGTATATAAAGATGATGGTAAGAGTTCTAAATGTTCTAAATATGTTCATTACATGAATACAATTTCGTTTTCTCTGTAGCACTTCATAGATTTCATAAATAACACACTATAGTTGTTATACAAAGTGTAAAGGTAAAACTATATATATCTTCATTTTAGATGTCAAAAAGCATTTGCGGCTCCCAGTTTTTTCATTTCTGTGGAAATCGGTCCAAATGGCTCTTTGAGTGTTAAAGGTTGCCGACCCCTGATATAGGCAAACCATACAGGTTTAAGGCTACGAATGAATGTTTTGTTTTGTGACGTCATCATTTTGACCAGTTACAAACGTTATTGTAATACAGTGGTAACCCTACTTATGAGTTTAATCCGTGCAGGAGCCGAGCTCTTTAGCTGGTTAGCTCGTTAGCTGGATGCATTTTCCCCATAAGAATACATGTAAAACTGATTAATCCGTGTCAGCCGGCCAATATACAGTATACTTTAATATGTAAATAATGTGTTTATATGGGTTTTTAAAACATAAACGAGACGACGACGGTGCTTGTGTAGGCTGGCGGCTAAGGAGGACAGGAGGACGGGTGTACGTGTATGGCATGGTTACACTTATCATATGAAAAGTAAAAGTAAAATGTATCTAACTTTCTTCTTCACTACCTTTTGCTGGACAGCGGTCAAAGGTACTGACTGACCTCTTCTTCTATGCTAGCATCTAGGGGATGCTACGACCGCAGCGCCCCTAGTGGTTGGCATACTTGAAATAATTTACGCTACTCGTTACTTGGAATTTTACTCGTTACCTGGAACAAAAATATTCAGAGATCTCGACTCGTTACCTGGAATACTCGTTAGTGGGGATGCTCGTAAGTAGGGGTACCACTGTACTGATGTTCACATAATCCAAAACAAGTAATTCTGTTCATTTAACAGCATCAAGGATTCACAATCACAATACACAGCAAGGCAAACTGCAATATGTATTGTGTCCATAACATGCAGTTCTAGAATATAAAATGACTTAAATCACATCCTTCTTATAGTTTATGACTCCATGAACACTGCAATAGGTCTTGTAAAAATACAGCAAGGGGGGCTTTTTGCAATATTGTTCAGCTATAATTTACATTTATAGTCCCGAGCCTATAGCTTAGACTATAGATTATGATTGTGCTGCAGTCACTGGCTGTTTTTAAAAGATTCCAATGACAATATCCTCTAACATAAGAGTCCACTTACTTATTCAGCTTTCAGCAAGAGCATGTTAGCGAACCAGTGAGTGACGACTTAATCAATTGGACTGCATTGGACACAGAAGGGTTACACAGAACCCTGAGGTGCTGATGATGTCTGAATACACTGAATATGTGCACGCACGCACACACGCACACACACACACACACACACACACACACACACACACACACACAAACACTAGTGAAGAAGAATGAAATAAATCCTCTATGCATAAACTGGATGCCTGATCAATAAATAATAGACCTAAATAAATAAAACATAGGCAACATAAATCAAGCCTCCCACAGGGAAATCGTCTTCCTGCCTACTCCTAGACAAACAGGAAGTGGTGATGTGGGACCGTGAGAGGAGTGTTTAATAAGCTCCTCTTCACTAGTAATACTGTTTAAATAAATGTGACTGCATGTTTCTGTATGCCTAGTATTCTGTGAAGTGGCTGTTTGCCAATTCTCTTACATTTAATTAATATATCTATAAATATCTTCAGGAGTTACAAATAGGCACTCGTTTACTGAAAATGCACTGCAGAAATCATCACAGTTTCTCCCAGTGGTGTATTTACTAAAGCTGGAACACAGCTATAGCATCAAACCCAACACAATGATACACAAGACCTGCTTTCTAATCAAAATGTAAAACTGTGTCACTTATTCTTTTCTGTATTCTCTTCTTTTCCCTCCTTTGCTGTCTGATATAAATGGTGATGCGTGAAGATTAA